>CAEGAD010021784.1:0-12491 GCA_903067055.1 Poeciliopsis paucimaculata
AGGACCAGGATGTTGGAGTTTTCTTGTCCTCCTTTGCTTTGGCCCCCTGGTCCCTCCCACCACACTACGGCCTTTGGGGCCCCTCCATCCCAGGAGCAGGAGAGCATCAGGTATTGCTGAGTGTTTGTGACATAGGCAAAACACACCGGTTCTGCAGGAGGAATGTCTGGAAGGAGTTGAAAAAAGCAAGGTCTTTATTTTAACAACTTTTCAGTGTTGATGATTTCGTTTTATGTGTGAACCTACATGTATGCATGCTGCATTCTGCTTGCTGTTTTCTGGCAGGATGTGCACCAATGCAAGTGAACAAGCTGTTGTTAGGAATCCTGCCTTCAGATGGCAGCAAGATGGCAGCACTGTTTTGTAGATTCGTTTTCGGTTCTGTTTCCTCCTGTTCCGCTTTTAGTACATCCCCAGTCCAGCGAAGGGACGGGGAAGGGAGTCCACCAGACCATGAGCAGAGAAGAGTAAGAGACGTATGATTCTGAGCCGCTTCCATAGAGCAGGAAGGGGAGCCAGCTGGAGGGTCTGTGGTGATTTAGTATAGATCAGTAAATTGATAAGTGTGTCAGAAAAAACATTATGTTCAGTTGAGTAGATAGTTTAGGTTTTCTTTTAGCAACTATATTAGATCTATGTCATAAATGTGTTTAAAAATGATCCAAAATTATTTTATGTGGAATAAAGGGAATGGAAATGAATCAGATAAGCACAACATAAGGGAGGTAAAATTGGGAGGATGAACTCTATAGCACTATATTTGCACTTTACCACTGTTCATGGACAGATGCATGTCCATGTACAGCATCGTTTTGAAGTACTGGGTTCAGATCTTATTTAGAAGGCTGAAATCGCTTTGCGGCATTTCCCAGTTATAAAGGTGATTAATAAATTTAATCTGAAGTTCCACAAGGCTCTAATTTCAGACCACTGTTAAATAGCAAGTTTTCTAACATATATTATCATATCTATTCTGTTGACCTTTGAATTTTGGACTTCATATTTTTGTGTCTCCCTGACCATAGTTTTTTACAGTTAATAATGAAAGTAGGTACATCATGCTAATGAGTGGGAAGGTAGGAATTTCTTCAAGCTTAATGTAGAAAGTACAGAGGAAGTAGATTCATTGAGGTTAACTTTGGTGTTGGTACCATCTCAGATTAAAATTTTTGTTCCAGCAGAAAGTGTGTTATTAAATCAGGCTACTACCATCCTTAAAAAACCATTCTTTCAGTTTATCGAAATGGTTTCCTTTCGATAAACTGTTCAAAGGAAGTACACAAAGTGAAAACAGGAACCAGCTACACTAAACAGGATTAAATATAAACAGCCAAAGCCTTACTTTCTTTACGTTCACGCTGCAGCATGAATTGGCCCAATTCCGATTTGTTGTCAATCGGAATTTTTTTTTTTTTGGCACGGTCGTTCACACTTCCATGCATGTGCGACCAGTATGTGTTCTCCAGTGGGAAATGCAAAAGACCTGAAAGTGTCTCGCAATGGCGCAGTAGAGGGCGCAATAACGTCACACATGGGAAAGTGCGCTCAGTGTTCTGCAAGCCGCCATAAAAAAGCAGTAGTGTTTGCAGAAGTAAACGGGGATGCTAACGGTGGAGCATAGCTTACGATTTTTAACTTAAAAATTTGAAGTTGTTGTCCGACCAGAGCCAGCATATTAACAACTTAATCCTCATTATAATCCATCATGGTTGTTGTTTTTATCCAGCTTGTACAAAATAGGGATGTTTGTCGAGTATCAATGACATTCAGATCGGATGAATGACACCTGGCCGTCAGGATTCGGGTCACATTTGAAAAGATCAGATTTGCATGTGTCGAATGTCCAGGTAGCCTGGGTTGCATTCGAAGAAAAATCCAACCTGTGTTGTTCAGACTGTCATGAAAAGATCAGATACAGGTCGCATTAAGGCAAACAAATCAGAACCGGGTCACTTCAGGCTGCTCAGAATTGTTACCATGGTTTCCATTTATGTCAATGTCAGAGGTCACACTCACAGTAGACAATAAGGCTGACGGTTTTCCTGGAGCGCGTGTTCAGGTGTGAGTTTTGGGCCAAGCAGGTGTAGTCACCAGTGTGCACACGGAGGATCTTGGCAATCTTGTACTGTGGCCCGATGAACACCTGGGAGTTGTTGTAGAACCAGATATACTGACTGGCTGGATTGGACTGGGCTTGACATGACAAAGAAACTGGCTCAGTTTCCAGAGCTGAAAATCCTCTATCTGTTATACTGTATGAGGTCACGTCAATCTGAGGAACATCTGGGCCAACTGGGAAAAAAAAGACCGTGAACACAGTCAAGAGCTGAACACTATGCTGAGTATAGTAAATTAACTTGTAAAAAAAAAACCACTAGGTAATAAAGGCTTGTGAAACCCGTTGGTAATACTTACAGATAATGTCCAAAAACACCCAGTCAGAGTTTTCAGTGTTGAGGAAGTTGCTGCCTACGCAGCGATACCGGCTACTGTGGCTCCGGTTGACATTGCTCACGGTGATAATGCTGCTGTTGCTGCCCTGAGCAAATGTTGTGATGCTGCCTCTTTCAATGTCACGCTGCCACACATACGTGATGGGCTCAGTCCCATTTTCCACGTTGCACTGCATCTTTACTGTCGCTCCTTCCACTGGGAGTGTGTCTCTTATCAGGACAGATGGTTTACTAACAGGGACTGTGAAAAAACAAATCCAGCAACAAATTAATCAAAAGCTCGCATTAGATATGTGAATATTTTATGTAGACTTGGTTGCATTTATGGCAAAATATTGCAATAACAGAATAAAACAGTGGTTATACATTTGTTCATAAGTCAGGTTTTACCTTGGTTTTTAAACTGACTGACTAATTTATGACAAACAGGTTATAAAATGTTATTAAAATGGAATAAGTAAACAGATTAACATTTGTATTTTTATGTCTCACCAGAAATTATATGGCCCTGTGAAAAAATATCCCCACACTGACAATCTTACATTACATCAACACAAATTTAGCAACCATTTTCATCATCGTTAAACAAACATTAAATACTTGAATGCACAAATCTGCAAGCACATTGAGTGCCAGTCTTAAAATGCAACGCAACTTTAAATGCTATGACTGTGTTATGATTTACACTGTTGCAGTTGCTAGTGTTTTACAATTAAATTGAAGTTATTGGTTCTTCTAAATTCATGTTTATAAATAAGAATTTATGGCGTTTCGCTTCACATAACAAGTGCTGTGTTTTTTGCCAATACAGAGATACATGAAAATTGGACTTCATCAGCAAAACATCTCTAATTCCCAAATCCTTTATGCTGTTTGTGACCATGAGCACTGACCCAGTGTAAGTCCACAGGTTTTTGTTTGAGTCACAAGCGGGTGTTTAGCAGCGCATACATAGGCCTTCCCAAACTGAAAGGCACTGTAACGAACAATCAGAACACTGGCGCTCTCTTCTCCGTCTTTGCCCTGACCACCTGGACCTTTCCACCACAGCAACGCTTTCGGGAAACCTCCATCCCAGGAGCAGGACAGCACCAGAAACTGTTTATCATCCGTCACATTGGCGAAACACGCAGGCTCTGCAAAGGGGGTATCTAGAGCAGAGGGAGTAAAACAGGACTGAATCATTTACTTTCTCTCGTCCATCATTTTTATTGAGCTTTCTGGACTCACATGTGACTGTGCTGCAATTCATCTGTTGCTTTAAAGCAGGATGGGAGCCATGACAGGTAAACAAGCTGCTGTTAGCAGTTGAACCTCCAGAGGGCAGCAAAACCTGTGCGCCCATTGGATTTATTTGTTGTCCTGCAGGGATCAGGTCTCCAGTCCATAGAAGGGACGGGGAGGGGAATCCACCAGGCCAGACGCAGAGCAGCCTCAGTGAGGTGTGATTCAGAGTCGGCTGCACGGAGCAGACGGGGGAGCCATCAGGTGCATCTGCAGCGATTAAATATGTACAGTAAGAAGTGAGTCAGTGGGGAGGGAAGTGCACTAATCATTCATGCAGATTCACTAACATAGCTGATGTCGATCATTTAATAATTTCCAGCTGCAGGTTGTCAGAACAGCAAATATCTACATGATCCCATATTCTCGACTGCCTGCATGGGTTAAAGAACATTTAACTTTAACTTTTGACTTGCCTGATGTTGTACTACGACATATTTGGATCAAGGAGCCTGCAGGGATGCAGCATAGAAAGAGGAATGGTCTGAATTTTAAAGTCCCACTTACAGTAAACTGTCAGGGTGATGGTTTTCCTGGACTGCATGTTCAGGTAGGAGTTTTGTCCCACACAGGTGTAGTCACCAGTGTGCACACGGTGGATCTTTGTGATGATGAGTTGCGGTCCAGAGTACATTTCAGAGTCATTGTGGAACCAGACGTACTGACCGGCTGGATTGGACTGGACTCGACATGTCAGTGAAACCGTCTCATTCTCTAGCATAGTGTAACCCCGCTGTACAACACTGGATGGAGCCACGTCTATCTGAGGAACATCTGGACCAACTGAGCAGAAATAAATAACACAAACATTGTTTAGATCAACGCTGTCAATCATCTATCTTTAGAATGGGGCAGCTGTTAAGTTGGCAATAGTTCATTAATCACCCAAAGATGATTTTGTTTTTCCTTTGGGGTAACACTTTATTTGATGGGTTGTGAATAAGACTGTCTTGACATCGTCATAAACATGACATAACACCTCATAAGTCTTCATGAATATTTATGACTGTTGTCATAAAGTGTCATTCGGTAAATCATGACACTTTTAATACAAAGTTGACATTATTCAAAATGTCTTCGTTATGACAAATTGACATTAACCAAGAAATCATGATCTGACATAAATTTGTTATAAAAGTATTACTGATTAAACATTTTAAAATTAAGCAGGTTTATGTTATTAAAGCTAAAGTTTACTCAGTTATTGGAGTCTAAACTTGAGGAGTGTTTTTGTGCTTCTGGAAGGTGAACCCAGTCTTAAATCTTTTCTCCATTAGGTTTCCTTCCATGACTGTTTTCGTTCATTCTGACTAGTTTTCCCATCCCTGCTGAAGAAAAGCCTCCATTTCGCCGATGCTTTAACATAGCAACCTCATTTATGCTAATATCAAATTATATAGAGGGTAGCTTTTAATTAAGTTGTGGCGTGCAAAGCAAATAAGGAAAATTTTGAACATTTAACACAAAATGAAGTGCACAGGGAATTTATTTAGTGGATTCTTTACTACTTACATGTGATGTTGAGCCATAACTTTTCTGAGCTCTCTCTGTTGACGGCGTTTCCTGCTGTGCAGCGGTACCAGCCAGTCTGGTTACGGACAATGTCTGTGATATTAATGAAGGCGGTGTTGCCCTGTGCAAATGTTGTGAAGTTTTCGTTATACTGTTGATGCTGCCACATGTAGTGTATTGGCTTAGTCCCATTTCCAATGTTGCAGTGCATCCAGATAGAAGATCCTTCCTTTGGGGATGCGTTGCTCATCAGGAGGTATGGCTTACCAACGGAGACTACAAAGAAAAGGAATCGCAGATGTAAGGAGACAGAAGACAATATAGTGTTCACTGACTGAAGAGTTTTTTATTCATGGTGTGTGTGAAACTGGAAATTGCATTACTGAGCTAATCTACATTCACGCAAGGTTAACGTTTCAAAACACCCTTTACAATGTTATTCATTGTGAAAGAGAGACTGTATTGGCTGCTCAAGCTTCTTTTAACTCTGTCATGCAACCTGCTTTAATCTTTACAGGAACATGGGAAGCAGCAGCCAAAACACAATTCATTAAATTTTATTATGTTCAAAGCAAAATGTTTAGTGTATGAAGTAGGAGAATAACTTTTTCTGCACTTCAGCTGGAAAAATGTAAGTTTAGTCTGTGTCTTCAGTAAGAAAGGTGTTCAGAACCAAATGATAAATTATTTATTTAGGCATCAGAGTGGTACTAACTATGACCAAATCCTTGGTCTTGAGTGGCAAAAGCAATCTTATTGTTATTTTTAAAAAAAGACAATTAGCATGTTGCATGCAATGAAACCTTAAAAAATTATTTCAAAAAGATACTTGTCACTTTTAATTTATGCTTTGCAGGTTTCTCTGCACATTTCCAAATTCAGTGGAAGTAATAATTGATTGTTCTGTACAGCGAAGATGAACACTGACCCAGCGTGATTCTGCAGGTCTTTGCTGCAGTCAGAAGTGGGTGTTTGGCATAGCAAGTGTAGGGTTTCCCACTGTGGGCAGTCCCATAAGGAAGGACCAGGATGTTTGAGTCTTCTTGTGCGTCCTTGCTCTGGTTTCCTGGTCCTTCCCACCACACCAGTGCTTTGGGTAGCCCTCCATTCCAGGCGCAGGACAGCATCAGATACTGCCTATCATTGGTCACGTTGGTAAAACACAGTGGCTCTGAGGGAGGGATATCTGGTGTGAAGCAAAAAAGAGGTGAAAAGTGCAAGTTTTCTGTCCAGTTAGTTATGAGAGATTTAATGTTCTTATTCTGGTTCTCACAGGTATGTGTGCTGCACTTTGTAGGTTGTTGTAGAGCAGGATGGGAGCCGACGCATGTGAACAAGCTGCTGTTACGATTCAGCGTCCCAGACGGGAGCATCATGACGTTGGCAGTTAGACGAGGTTGTTGCCCTGTATCGACCTGTTTTTGTCCTGCCTGTATTGGGTCGCCGGTCCAGTTGAGGGACGGGGAGGGAAATCCTCCGAGCCAGGAGCAGAGGAGCCTGAGAGCAGTGTGGTTGAGTGCAGACTCCACAGAGCACACAGGGGAGCCATTGGGAGGGTCTGCAGGACCAAAAAATGTGTATTATCAATAAATATTTCAATGAATTAGAGCTTAAATTAAGAGGTTTGTGTGGATGGTTATATTTTTCAGGATGTTTGAAATGAAATTTTCTAACATTGAAGAACTTGAGACTGACAACAAAGATTAATGTGGGAAAGAGATGATTAATTAAATGTTCTGGTCAAAGATCACACTCACAGTAAACGGTCAGGCTGAGGGTTTTACTGGACTGGGTGTGGAGGTGGGAGTTCTGGGCCACACAGGTGTAGTTGCCAGTGTGGCTTCGGAGGATCTTGTTGATAGTGAGGAGTGGTCTTGTGTAAATTTTTGAATCATTGTAAAACCAGATGTACTGACAGCTTGGATTGGACTGGGCTTCACAGTACATGGAAACAGTCTCATTCTCCAGAGCGGAGTATCCGTGCTTTGTTATATGGAATGGAATCACATTTATCTGCGGTTCATCCGGACCATCTGAAGACAAACAATATCAACAGAGTGTCAAAATGTAGGTCAGAAATTGGCAGCCTTCTCAGAACAAAGATGCTTTATTTTTTAAACAAGCTTTAGAGGTCTTAGTAGATTGTCATGAAAAATTATGTTGGCTCAATAAAATTTTTTAAAAGGTTTCAGAATTTTTCTAAAAAGAAAACCCCGTCATAGTAGAGACAACGTTAAAGTGGAGCAACAAACAGGAGGGAAGCATTTTGATGCAATTTATTTTATCTGCATCTAATCTGCACCTAATAGGAAAATCCAAAGTACTTACATGTGACATTTATCAATAAGCGGTCGGAGGTCTCATTGTTGACAGCATTGCTGACTTCACAGTGGTACCAGCCAGTGTAGTTTCTGCTGATGCTGGTCACAGTGATGATGCTGCTGTTGTTCTGCGATAAGTCAGAAATGTCTTCATTGAGAGTTTCATGTTGCCACTTGTACTGAAGTGGTTCAGAACCATTTTCAACACTGCAGTTCATCCATATTGAAGATCCTTCAATTGGAGATGCTTCGCTCATCACGAGATACGGCTTACTGACAGGAACTGCATCGGAAACATAATCACAGAAGGCAGTGATGTTTTAGAAGTGCAACACTGTAAATTTAATTTTATAAGTTTTATACAGAGTCATTTTAACCTGCATTTTCCATTACTAAATAACTTGTAGGAAACATCATCAATGGATTTGGAGCAGTTAGCTTGTCGTTCCTCCCTTTTTCTAGTATTCATGTGTCAGTGCTTTTAGTTTAATGTTTTGGTATCAGACATTGTACCTTTGGTGCTAACTCTGTGTTTTTTGCCAATGAGAACACTAGACACACAAATCTAAAGATCTTAATGTCTAAATCTTTTTGGAAAAATGCAAAAGGTGGATTGCTGAAATTAATCATGATTTGGTTCAAAATCATTCACCTGATCAAATCTGTTACTGCAAATTGACTGCAATCTACTTGGATGCTCCTGAAAAGGCTCGTGTCATGACTCAGTCCCTTTGTTAAAATGTTTATTTACTATCACTGTCTACACTAAACAACCCAAAGTGATTTCACATGGAACGACCCATTGAGCGCTACCGGAACCGGGCCTTCATTGTTTGATTGTGTTTGATGAAGTCAACTTAAACCTTTCAATACCCTCAGTGGGGAAACATAAAACTGGTTTCTAGTTGGAAGGGGCAATTGTACAACCAGCTGCCTTTGCTTAGACAGTGATTGGGATCAATGGCTGCCATGTTTTTCTGAAGCTCGAGGTTTACCAGAAAAGACATTGGAGATCAGGGGTTCTGATTGCCATTTTAGCTGCTAATCTCAAAAACTAATCTCAAGTATTGTTCCTGGAATTTGTTCAAGTTCTCCCAGGTTGGGGGTTTTAAATGTGTGATTTTTATTAAATTTGGTCTTTGTCTGTCACCTCTGTTAGAGACTTTGTCTGTTCTCAGAGGTTATGCCAGTGTTCAAATATGACATCTCTTCATTGTAATTCTAAACACAGGTGGGACTCTTACCTTGGACAGTCAGATGTATGAAGTAGTAGTAAACTATAGGCTCATCTTCAATGTCATAGAAAGCCTGACAGGTGAACAAGCCATGTGCAGCCAGAGGCAATTTCTTGATGCTTATTGATGCCGTGTTTGGGAGGATCGTCACTGGTCCGACCATCTCAGCTAACTTCTGGATTCTGGGTCCTTTCCCCAAATTGTAGAGCACTGCTTTGATGGCATCAGTGCCTGGCTTAGTGAAGCTCCATATGTATAAATCAGGTAACGCTGCTCCACATTCGAGAACCACAGCTTTGTCCACCACCCCATACACACTGGCATCCTGATACACCACCTCTCCAGTGTGATTTATCTGAAGGGCTGAAGGAGAGAAATGACACCATGTTTTGTTAGTAAAATACGTTCGTTTGTGTGGAGGAAACAAAGATGGAGGTGTCATGTACCTTGCTGAAGCCATATTGATTACACACACACAAAATTTTGTTTTACACACACACATATATATATATATATATATATATATATACATATATATATATATATATATATATATATATGTATATGTTATGTATATATATATATATGTATATGTTATGTATATATATAAGCTTATATACAGTTTAAGATTCTGTATATGCTACCAGTACCATGGTAATATTTTTCAGTCATGTGTAAACTAAAAGG
The DNA here is from genome assembly GCA_903067055.1 of Poeciliopsis paucimaculata. NCBI lineage: Eukaryota > Metazoa > Chordata > Actinopteri > Cyprinodontiformes > Poeciliidae > Poeciliopsis > Poeciliopsis paucimaculata. The sequence goes on from CAEGAD010021784.1 coordinate 9,493, forward strand.
GAATAGCATATAAACTTAAACAGAAGTGATCTTTTGCTATTGTGAAATTACATGAGAGAGTCAGATATATAGATAGATAAAATCCTTACCAAATGTTGCTAAAACTAATAAACTTGTTGAAAGAAATACAAATTCCAGCTCTAGCACTCGGGCCACCATTGTATCATGATAATTTTTAGTCCAGCAAGAATTTTAATCCAAAAAATGGGAAAGACATCGTAGGTTGAAGCTTTCGGACACCAAAAAGAAAATCGCCTGTCTAGTACATCCTTTGTGCACTAGAATTGTGTTTCTTTGTCTCTCCAGTCCAACTGATTCTTTATGATTGCTGAAGGCACAAAGACTAAATTTAAAAACTTGATGTTGCCTCGTTCAGTCTTGGTTTTCATTTTCTCTGCCCATCTTTCCCCCTTTCTTTTCCTTCAGGGTTAGGATAACACGGGGATCGCAAGCTCATCTATTATGCAAGACATTTGCATGGGTGAACGGCTCAGACTTCCACACACACACATACTCATGCATAAATGCACATACCTTCACATTACCTAACACAAGCAGGGTGGTTTGGGGCGAACATTCCAAGTTTTACCTGAATAATTTGGAATTCAAACTGGATTAAAACCTATTTCATAAAGGCAGGCAAACATGAATTAAACATCTGTCAAGGCTCATTCTTTGAGGATTCATACCTAGTTTTGTGGTCAAACTTAAATTTAGGTTGAGTTACAAAGATATTTCCAATAAACGATCCTGTAGATCACGATAAACTGGTGTCAGCTCAATCTCAGCAAAACAAACTATTTTAGTAATAGTTACTATTAATGTGACATGCATTTTAACCCCCTTTTCTCTGACAGTCCTAAAAAATCTAGCTCAGTAAATAGTGTTTTTTGTGTGAGTTAGTCTTCAGTCTTAAGCTTACATCATATTTATTTTTTGTAAAATTGTCAGTTTTTTTCATCAGTAAGTGAAGAGTACACCACAACTACAAACCTTTCTAGATATGCTACAGAAAGGAGAGTATTAATCTTCCCACATTTTTGATGTGTTGTTGATGTCTTTCACCATTTCTGTTACCTACCAGATATTCTACCAGCGACTCCAACAACATATAAGATGTTGCTCCAACAAGAAGAAAACCTTAACAACTGATGTAGGTATTCAGGAATTATTGCAAAGTATGGTTAACCTTTGGGTGACAATGCTAAACTAGGCATGAATGCTAAACTAGCAATGAAACCCTCTGAAAGTCTTCCAAGGTCTTTAAACCGTCCATCCATCCAACCGTTCAAAAAACTGTCTGCAAAAAACTGACCTTGATCACATCAATATTCTAAGGAAAAAAGTTAACAAAAAATGCAGCAAAACAGCCTGGTAGTCTAAAACGTTTAACACAATTATTGTTAATAATTTGTGTTACAAAATAAGCAGAGAATTATCTAAGCTCTCTAGCTTCCCAATCAGACAGAAAAGGAAAGCATATTCTCTTTACACAGTAACTCTGCAGCCTGCAATATTATTAGGCCTCAAGGCCCTCCACTGAGTTTCTGTCAACAATTAAACAAGCTTGAACAGCATGTTGACACATTTGATGATTATATTACTCTGAAAAAGGATAAGACTGTGCGTGCATGCAAAAGACTGAAATGAGTTTCCTCTGCAGGGTGTTTGGGTTTGGTGGAATTCTCACACACATAGGGCCAAGTAAAGAGACCATTAAGCCATTCAGTCATACCCAGAGATAATCCTTACATGTATGGGGAGAACATGGCAACACCAAAAGGGTAAAATAATGTATGTGTTTCTGTCTAAACAAAGGATTTGGGTGAAATGCTTGTTGAGTTGATTATTTAGTAAAAAGTTTGCATAATGTCCAAAAAGACACCTAAAACAAAAGCCATAAATTGTTCATGTGATCATTTTCATTTATTTGCTAAAATTTTCAACATTCATCCAACAACACCAGATATCAACAATAGACCATCACTTTTATAAACTCCCTTGGAATATAAAGATTTTTTTCTCTTCATTACCATGCACAAACCATAAAAGATACAAAATACAAGTACAGAAGTACGGTTGACCATGAGACAATGCCAAGGATTTACACCTTACATAAAAGGATTGTATCTAAATACAACAGGAACACAGTGCGTCACCAGAAAACACAGGAATTGATGATAAATGTTTTTCTTTTTCTTTCATTTTTTATAAAAAAAACATATGAATGTGGATAAAGTAAGGAGAGTAAACAACATCAAGGTAATCCTTTCATCTTGATTAAATAAAATTTTCTTAACATTGTTCATTCAAACAGGCATTCTCTAGCCTAAATGTTGAATATGGAGCACAAGATTCCCTTTGAACATTAAATTAAGACAAAGAAAGACATAGCAAGAGTGAAGACATTATGAAAGTCCAGCAACAAAATGTTCAGTGTCCTCAGATGTCCATAGTGCAGATCTGCTGCCTGATAGTCCATCTAGCTTCAAATAAGGTTCACCAAACCTTTCCTAATGATATATGTTAAGGTTCAAGAAGTTTGGGCTTGTGACATGATGCTGCTTCAGACGTACTGCTCTTTGGGGAAAGTATATGGCCCCACTCCAGGCGGAGGAGATGACAAACCCGGCACAGAGGGGTATTTAAAGACGGCTGTGGTGTGAGTCGTTGGAGCAAAAGTGTTTTTTGACGGGGTGCTGGCACTGCTGGTGCCCAAAACAGGCAGCGTTTGTGAAGGGTGGTACGGTTGCTGGGGTAGAAATGAAAGAGGAGGGTTGATCGGTGGGGAGTAGGGTTCTGGATAATCCTCCTTGTTACAGGCAAGTCTGTAGCTCACGTAGTCAGCTGTGTTTGGAAGTTCCTCATAAAAGCGTCCAGCATGCTGCAGAGAAACAAAATCAAAATGTTAAAAGTCAAATCAATCAATCAATCAATCAATCAAATTTTATTTGTATAGCACATTTCAGCAGCAAGGCATTTCAAAGTGCTTTACATCA
>CAEGAD010021825.1:0-65129 GCA_903067055.1 Poeciliopsis paucimaculata
ATATATATATATATTTATTGCGTTTCAATGTAAAAAAAAAAAAATGTTTTATGCAAAACCTCTACCTTTTTACATAAAAAAGCAAAACAGTCTGATCGTTGCAGAAAAAGAAGAAAATCTGAGCAGGTCTGAATCGACAGTCAGGCATGTTTGCCTCATCAAAATAAAAATATACAATTTCAATTTCCTCTTTAAGATCACATCTGAAGACCATTTGGAAGCCGAACGCAAACAATCCTATTTATCATTAGAAATCATTTAAAACCACATTTTGTGCAGATATTTAGTTTGCATGTTGCGGCTCTGAATCCTGAGCAGCAGAACCTGTGTGTGCCGGCGCCTCGCCTCGCCTCGCTCCGGACACTCCACAAGTGGCCGACAACACGCCGCTGCAGACCTTTCATCTGCACCACCCAGCTGTCAGAGTGAAGAGCCACTTCCATTAAGTGTGTGTCTTCCCACTATACAATTACGTACAGACACACAGGCTGATGCAGCCGGCACGCGCACAGACACTCACAGAGACACACGCAGCGCCGCACTCAGCTGAGAGCGTGCTCTCGTGTCAGCGGACGACTTTAACTTGTGTGTGTGTGTGTGTGTGTGTGTGTGAGAGAGAGAGAGAGAGAGGGGGGCAGCAGACAGACAGAGAGAGCTTGCGACCTTTTAGAGTGCTCAGGGTAGGAGGCCTTTTCCTTTTATGGAACAGAAATCAGCAATTGACCTGTCACTTTTGCTCTGATAGCCATCTCTGGAAAGCAGGTCATGCACATATGTCCAAAGTGCCTCTTAACCGCATTTTATGAAAGCAGAAAATGTAATCCAATAATGATTTGACTTGCGAGGGAGAGGCAATCCAGCCGGGGAGCGGTTAGCTGTAGCATTGGGGCCGTTGGCGCCGATACGAGCCGCACCTACGTTTTTCTAGCGTCAACAAAAAATTGCAAAATGTTTGGCACTGCAGAATTAAAGGGGAACACATTCTTTATCATGTTTGCAGTAGGCCTGAAACATTTAATTGAGTTAATCATCAATAATTGATCATTGAAATAATTGTCAACCGATTTAGTAATCGGTTAATGTTAAATAGGAATTTGCTAGAAAAAACAACCCAGTCAGAGCAGTAATTAAAGGGGCAGTGTTATGTAAAAACAATATTTTTTTGAGCTGCACATCATGTTATGTTGTACCCTCATCAAAAACATACCTTGCAGCTGATGATTACAGTCAGAGTGGAGCATCTTTTTTTAGTCTGCCTCATTCTCGTCCCTGCCCCCCCTCAATCCCCCTCCCCCCACCCAACCCGTTCCCTGCATTCAGGTTCCCAAAGACAAATAGCACGGCACAAAACTAATTAGCAACCAGGAACTAGTTAGGAGATGCCCTTTGAAATGCATGTCCTGAGGCGGGATTTAAATATAGGGACAGAGTCAGTGACTGAGTGTGCCTGGGAGATCCCAGCCTGCAGGCGAGGCAGCACTTTGACCCCTGACCCTCATTATGGAGGGCGCATTCCTGGAGGGGTAGAAGCCCCGCAAGCTCAAAGCACAAGGGCGCAGGAGGACTGTGAGCGCGCTCGGCCCGGTTTGCTCCCTCTGACTGCCGCAGACGTGAAGTGGAGCGTCGGGCCTTGCGGATTCATTCGGGGTTTTTTTTGGGGTTTTTTTTACACATCTGGTTTCACTCCGCAACGCCGGCCGGCTGAAACTGAACACACTAAAAGGAAATCAGGGACTCAAGTGAGCGAAGCCCCGGCAGCGGCGCAGGTGGGAAAGAGTGAGGGAGGTGGGCGGAGTTTAAAGTGCAGACGAGGACATGTTTGATGGCGGCGCTGGGAGAGAAGTGGAAGGACTCTTTATTACATCCATCAGTCAGTCGAGTTTATTTGTTCAGCACAAGGCAGTTAAAGACAGATTTACAAAAATACAAAGACATTAAAAAAACAAAGTTGCCAAGTGAAAAATCAAAAATAAACAGATTTTGTCATCAACATCGTCAACACACATCATATATGTTGGTAAATGTTCCATAATTACAGACATCAGCATATTTTGAAACATTTAGAAGAATCTAACCTTTATCTCATGTATAGATATTTAAGGGGGGGATGCTTGTGGTTCATTTTCATTTCTGTGCTAATTTAGAAATATATTTTTGCATCAACGTCTTCCTGAGAGCTCCAGTTACAATCCATCTTCAGAGCCGGCCATATTCTTAAATAAAATATACTTCTATTTGAAAACAAATCATGATTCCATGGTCCTAGTACTTTTTAAGACATAGAGGCCCACAGCATCACAGGTACTCCACCATATTTAACTCTGGGTGAGAGATGTTTGTTCACATATCCACTTGTTTGAAACCAGACCCATGGGCGGAGTTTGTTGTTGAAAAGCTCAAATTGATGTAATAATTAATCACAGTTATTTTTAAAGGGCTCTCCCAGACCATTACACCACCACTATCACCAGTAAGACTGCACTGATTGCAGTTTTCAGGCCGATCTCAGATATTGAGCTTTAAAAAGCCTGACCTGACTATTTTGATTGTATTACATCTGAAAAGTTGCTAAATTCAGCGACAACCTCACCAAGTTGACAAGTTCTCCGACTGCAAGCTGATGACGTGTTCTGCTTCGCTTTACAGCAGTAACTGCTGCTAAGTATCACCACACTGTTATTATTCCTGGTTGGGTTTAAAATAAATACGTATTCATATCCGATACCTGATAGGGAGGTAACGCTCCATGCAGATGGAGTTCCGATTAACAGACCATGAGATCGGACTCGATTTCCGATTCGGTGATCGGATTGGAACGTCCCTCGTCTGTAGCATTAGCATGACTTTTTAGAATTTTCCAGAAACTCTTATCCCCTTAAAAATGGAATGTATAAGTAATAAATAATGTGAACTGGTTACTTTGTTTATAAGGAGATTGATACCAATAATCAGCTCTAACGAAATAACTGCTTAACATGAAATGTTTGAATATTTACATCTAGATTACACTATTGCAGTAAAAGTTGCGTTCATATTAATGACTTTTAATCGTCTGAGTTTTTTTGTTTGTTTTTTTTTTTCATTTCTAAGTCCAAGCCGAGTAAACAATCCTTCTGAGCAACTTTGTTTCCCAGCGGTTGATAATTGCCGTCCTTGCGAACAGACCTGGTTTACTTTCATTAGCCGGACACTCCCAGCACTCTGGCCGCGGCGCCGGGGGCAACAGTCCTCTTCGAAAAAAAAAAAAGAAAAGAAAAAAAGAGTCCTGCTCCTGATAGTAGTGTCCTTGTAATTATGTGCCATTAACATCTATCAGAATATTTTGCAGCAGCGGATTTGTGTTTGTGCAAGTGGTTTTGTTGTCGTTGGCGTCTGGAGCTGCGGCTTGCAGGCTGTCGACACGTTACTGTGTTTGAGTCGGTGTGTAACTTGTGCGGCTACGCCTGCCCCGAGGTGCAGAACTAAATAACTAAACTGTGTGTTTGTCTGAATTATGATTTTTTTTCTTCCTGTTGTTGTTTTGTTCCTTTACTTATTTATTTATTTTTTTTTTAATTCAATTCTTGTGCTTTGTTCCTCAAGGCCAGCGCACAGCACAAGCTTTGAACAGTCTAATTAAATTAGCATTACTCCATATAGCACACGTTTGGGTTAGATATAACCAAGTAAACATAATTAGCTCATTCGTCATAATAAGAAGGAGTGATTGGGAACTCTTTGATTAACAATTATCAAAATATTTTTTTCATGTCACCCCGGCTGACGAGTTTGGCTTCAGAAGCTCCTAATTACGTTTAAATCTCGTTTCTTTTTCTTGCAGGGATGTGGGAGCGAAGACAAACTGCGATGTGTCATCTGCAAGGCCAAGGTAGGTGTGGGCTTCGAGGAGGGGACTCCAAATGGAAAATGCGCCCGAGGCGGCTCAGGACGCCTCGATGGTTGAGGCGTTACCATTTGAAAATGTCGGCGGCGGGAATTTAAGCAAACGCAGTTTAAGCCATTAAACTGTGTCTGCATCTTGAAAAACGGCTTCAACTCGAGCAGATCCATAACACTAATGAGCAATCAGCTCTTTGTTTTGCTCCGTGATTTAGCCCATCTAGCAGCCAGTTGTGTCGCTCACATGTCATCCCTCTTTTCCTCTTGCCAGCAGAGGAGGGGGAGGAAAAAGGAGGGTGAAACATTACAATATTTGGAAAAGGATACAAGGCGTGTAATGACAATATCTGTATTCATTCCATGAGAAGAAATTAATCACGCTTTCTTGTGTTACATCCCCTCCCCACCCCCATGGAAATTTCCAATCGGGATGTTGCGTGGTCGTGTTTGGGAGTTTATTCCTGTGAAACGCCGGAGCTCATGTGTCATCACAGATGGGGTTGCATGCTGGATAAGGTGGCCACATGACTAACCATCTCAGATTAGGATGGCTGCTGTTGATGTGTTGCTTGTATTCATGGCCGTCTCGGAGGTCACAGCGTGGCGTCGTGGGTGGGGTTGGTGGTTATGCATGCTTCTCCGTGCCGCGGCAGGTTTTCTGTTCCCGTGTGTATGCATGGGACAGAGGATGATGCCACAGTAACCTTTCCCCGGCGACCTCTCCGGAGTTTGAGGTGTTGGGGAAACGCGGGATCGTTTGCACGTTGATACTGCTCCATACCGTATTCTGTGACTCTAATCAGGGACGTCCGTTTGTTTCCACTCGGGTTCAAAGAACAAACCGAAATGTTTTGTTCTTCTCGGTTTGGGTTCTTGCGTACACATGTCAGCTGTCTCGTTTTACGTTCACTATGCATTGGGTGACAGCATGAATCTTCAAACAGGTGCAGGTGTGTGTCACTGCTTTATGTAAACTTGTTTTTATTGGAAACATTAAGTTGTCAAGTAGCAAAGCAAACACTAGTCAGTCAGACGTCTGTAGGCCATTGTCACAACCTTGCAGAAGTAGTCATCTATCTTCAAGTCTTTAGCATTTTGTCATGTTACAGCCAGTTCTATGTGAATTACTGTGTTTTTATGTGTATGTATAATTTGTTTTTTACTACTACAACTACTGCTACATGTAGTAGTTGTAGTGTTTATTTATTTTTACAAGACAAAATCTCAAAAGTCGAGTTGACATTGTTTTTCATCAACCCTAACTCGATAGTTTATTGCAGCAAATGCAGTTGTACATCCTTTGGCATTTTGGGTTTGAGTTTCAAACTCAAAATGCTCGTGGAGCCTGAAAGCAAACCAAACCAAATGAATGTGTGAGATTGTTTTGTAGATCCATTCCGAATCGAACCAAGTCACAGAGACTTTGCTAGTGTCTGTTCAAAAGTCTCCATGCTGGATTTCCTGGCAACGGCTCTACGGCTCAAAGAGGCTTGAAGAGTTTGCATGTCATGATGTCATGATCTTGCATTCCCGGAAAATTTCCAGATGAGTTTTGAAAATTTCTTATTAGTTTCCACGGGTTTTTTTTCTCTTGCACTGTACTTCCCTTTTGCAAACTGTAGAAACACAAGACTTCCCAGATTCGTACAACTTACCTTCTCTTGCCTAACTTTACTGTAGAAAACTGAGGTTCCCTGAAAAAGGTTCCGAACACCCCTGCAGACTAGTCACCTGCCTGTAATAATCCCTGGCAGTTTGGCTCAAATGAAGGCCATTTTTATTGGCTTTCTGTTACCCTGACCATGTTTGGCTGCAGGCAAACCCAATTTGTAGCTTCTCCAGCTGTCTCCGCTCCACCGGCAGCTATGAGGGGACGTTTCTCGCACTTTTTGCAGCATCTTGCACTGATTGTTGCACTTGTCTTCGCCCATTGTACCTGTGGCATCATCATCAATTATTAATACCAGACAGTGAGTGACTGAGAGGCGTCCCGCTGAGAGACCCAACAGCCATGAACAGGGAATAGTGGCGTGAGTGGTGAGTGCTGCAAGTGGCGGCTGTGCCATTTAGAGAAGGATTGTTTGGGAGCTCCTATGTATATTGATATGAACTCTGCCGCACTAAGTTAATGCGTCGGTATAATAACATTTTAATGTCTGCGGTGGCAAGGCCGTTTAATATTTGTCCACAGAGAGATGTATACGCAGAACAGCAATGACTCTAATGGTAGTGATAATCATTTGGTGCTGCGCTGCTATCACTGTAATGCATTACTGCAATCACCCTTGGTTAACATTAAGAGGCTTTACTCATTAAGACTTTGAGCAAGCAGTTCTCTTCATGGTCTCCAATTCAATGTGCCAGCCGTTTCATTTGCTGTCGTTTTTATCATTAAAACAGTTTTGTTTTTTTTTGTTTTTTTCCCTTGCATGTTGTTGTGCCTCCACGCAACTGGGTCTCGAATGTGGGCCATTTGTATGAGTTATGCTAATTTGTTGGGGCAATGAATGCATTAATTTCATTAGCACATGGCCTCAAAGCAATAATTACCAGAGTAGGTGTGTCAGAAGCAATCATGTTAAAATTTGCCAGTTAATTATTAAGATTTTGTTCTGAGGGACCTGGGTTTGACACGAGTCGCCGAGGGGAGGGGGGATCAGGGCGCGAGTGGAGAGAGCAGAAAGTTAATGCATTCCATTGGCCGAGTCTAGGTGCTTGTGTTTGTCTGAGTGCTGTGGGGGCGGCCGCAGCGTCGCAGGCCTACTGGCGCGATTTTTGCATGTCGACAGCTCACATTCTGGACTAATTACAACAAATAGCAGAGGTCTAGCTGGTGCTCGGTCAGTCCGGGAGGGTGTAATTATAAAGAAAAGGAGGGCCGGGGCAGTTTAATGGCCCTTGGTCCATGTGACCGGGGTCCAAGAGGGGAGGCAGTGGTGGAGGATAGAGGAAGAAGAAGAAGCTCAATTTAAATGGAGGAAAGCGAAGGGGGGAAAAAATCAAAATCAAATCGAATCAATATTAAGTTGACGCTTTGAGATCGACTGAATTCATCTCGAACAGAAAGTTCTTGAAGCCAGTTCAATGACATGCAGTTGTTTTTTTATAGCTTCATATTTATTTTAATCGTTTATTTTTCTGTATTGTGTTTGCTGCTGCCTCTTGGACAGGGACTCCCTTTAAGAAGAGGTTTTTAATCTCACTCTGTTTTTATCGTGATAAAATAAAGGTTAAATTAATTTTTTTTTTTTTTTTTTTTTTTTTTTTTTACCAAGTTTCATAAATAAAATGTAAATACACATACATAAACAAATGAACCAATGAATTTCACATGTATGTTGAGTCATCAGCTCATCCACCAGCCAAAGAAATGTGTTAAGATTTCTAATCAAACTGTAAATAAATATAAATTTCACCCGCAGAGTTTATCTCACACGCACATTCTTATAACGGGGAATCCTTCAGCAGGGTTTTGCACCTTACCCAAACCTTCTCCGCCCTGTGTCTCTCAAGTGTCTTCTTAAAGACGCTGGCATTCCCATCCCCAAAACCTCCTCCGTTAAAAAAAAAGAAAAAAATGAAGAAAGAAAAAAAAAAGAAAAAACTCTTAATAATTCCTTGATTTTATATGGAAAGCAGATTACCGTGCGATTCGGATGAATGTGGCAGCTGCCAGACGTTTCATTTGACTAAAAGCAGGACATTCTGTCGAGGCCTCTCGGATGTCACTAAGCCCGCGTTCAGGACGGTGCCGTGATATGAGATGACACATGAAAGGAATTCCTCCTCATGGCTTTCCCAGGACAATGGAACATGGCCTTGAGGTTCCTGTGTGTGTGTGCGTGTGTGTTTCCTCACAGGTGTTCACACAAATGCTAGCACTCAACTATATCAGTACAAATTCACTTTGACATGCTCTCACCTTCAGACTCTATTTCTTGACTGAGTGTAAGGCTTTGGCAGAAATATAAACTCACTCAATTAATCATCCTTTATTTCTGAGCACTTTTCATTCACTTAAAATACAACAATGTATACCGCAGAAACGAGCATTTAATTCAAATTCATTCATAATAAAGAGCAAATAGAGGGAGCGCAGGTTCTCGAATCTTGACAAAATATCAAGTATATACAAAACATGAGTGAAAAAGTTGCATGATAAATAAAATTTTAATGAATTACAAAAAATAACTTCCCGGAAGAAACTAATGTCTGCATTCATTAATCAAAATAGTAAAACACAAAAAAGGAAGCATCAAGAGAATGGTCTGAAAAGAATGATTCAAAGTCAAACTAAATATGTAAGAAAATCACAGATGTAATTACTTTGGATGAGATCAAATAAGGATTATTTGATTAAAAATCAGCAAAAATAAACATCTGACGCTGGCTTTCAAAACCTTTATCTTCACTATTCAAACATCGTTTCAACATACATGCTACCAAATGACCCAACTTTTAAGGCGTGTGGGACCAAATGACACAATTGTACCTGCGCCTCTGGAAAGCTTTGTATGTTTATTGCTAATGCCAGACAGTTTTATAGCGCCCACAGCAATCACACTACATATCCCATAATACCCTGTAACAGCCACTCAAGTCTGAGGACATGGGAGGACAAAAGCTGTACTGGTGGTAGCAAGAATCAATGTGTAGCATAGCAGAAACACAAAGCATGCCTGCTGGAATTAACATTAAAAATACAGATTAGTATGTGAAAACTGTTAATAATGTCAAGTAAGTGGAAGAGCACGGACAGACGGACTATTATATAGTTACTACGCAAAATGGTGCTTAAAATGTTTCAGCCGGAACCTTTGAATTCCCAAACAGCCATTAATTCACTGCACAAGCTCCATTCATCAGCACAGACGTCTTTATGACCCTCAGCCTCACATTTCTAAAGAAGTTTCATGACTGATGAGGAGTTCCTGAAACCCTGGAAAGATGAACAGGTAGAATATCACTTTACTCCAATCTGAGGGTTGAATAACCTAAATAACAGATTAAAGACAACAAATAACTTTATTGGGCTTATACAACTCCGGAAAAAAACTGAAGAGACCCCTGCACTGAAACCCACTGAAAACCTGGTGGTTATTCAACCAAATAATGATTTCTGAACTCTTCCTGAATTAAAACATTAGTATTGTTGTTTCTAAATAAATATGAACTTGTTTTCTTTGCATCATTTGAGGTCAAACGCACGGCATCTTTTTCCATTATTTTGACCAATTTTCATGCTCAGTAAATACAGACTTAATTTTTGCTTGGAAGTTCGGAGACATATCATAGGATAATAAAAGAATAATAGAATAAAAGAATAAAAGAACAATGTTAATTTTATTCAAACATTAACCTATAAAAAGTAAAATCACAGAACCTGACCATTTTAAGTGGTCTCTTCAGGTTTTCAATTCTTCAATAGTTTAGCTTCAGAAAGGGCTTTTGAATTGAAAATATTGCTTATTTACAGTTTTCAATAAAGTCAATTAGTGAAATTAACTGCACAGACCCCTCAATTAATACGATTAAATATTTTAATCGAATCCCATCACTAATATTAGTCGTAGAGCTTAATTTAACACTATTAGCTGTTTGCTCACCTCCACAATCCAACTAACTTGTCTAATTTCAAAAGCAACTAAATGTTCTGGGCTGGTTTTTAATACAAGACATTTAGAGTTTAAGTTTACAAAACATTTTATTTATATGTATAAAGAACCCCAATCCTCCGTACTCAAGAACAGAATGAACAGAATCATTTCCTGGATCAAACTCCTGCTGTCATGATGAATATAACCCTGAAAAACCGTGTGGACTTCCCAGGTTTCACGTTACCGACTTAAAACAGTTCTAGTATCTGATAGAAATTTAAATTGAACCTAATCTGTCCAATGCAACTAAATCACATGGGTCTAGTTGAAAAAACAATAACAACAACAACAACATTGCAAGCGCAAGCAGGATTTAATTTACATGGCAGCCGGGCCAGCCCATAGCCAATCTTTCCAGCAAAGACTGAAACTCTCAGCCATTCCACCCTTATTATTTAACCTCCATGCCCTCTTTCTCTTTCCTGCCATTCCTCCCCACACACAATTCATTTAGCTTCCCTCTCCGGAGGGTCCTGAGGCTGATTCAATTAAGTTTTCCTTTAACTGCCTCTCAGGCATCCAAACCAAAACTGATGGAGAATTAATAACAGCCCCCGTTGGTCTTCACACTATTTACAAGCTCGAAAACAACTGTAAAGACCCGAAGTAAGTTTTTATGTGTCCAAGTCCGACTGCAAAGCAGCGAGGAAGATGTGGCTAAAAGCTGCTGTTTCTTCCAATTTACCCAAGACGTTTGGAGCCAACCAGCAATATTACTTGTTGTCTAAATCCAACTAAAGACTTCTTTACATTAGTAATGACTCTTTAATATATATTTTTTCTGTTTGGTGTATAATTTAGAACACCCCGTATTCAGAGAACATGAGGCTAAAATAGGAGCTCATTCTGAGAGAAATCACTTCCAGAGGCATTAGTATTTAGGCGGCTAACAAAAGATGAGCCGGACAATGACAGGAAATGATGGCTGCTAAAATGAAGGTTTGAAGTTCACTCTTCATTATTATCCTCCAAGTCAACTTTCCTCTAAATGCACTCTTTTCCCCCCACAGTCCGTCTTTGTCTTCACACAGCGCCAAAGCAATCATTATGCTCAGATATAATGCACCATAATGACAGTAATTTCAGTATCAAATTTTCAAATGTTAGGCCCTAATTCATTGTGGTTAAGTAGCTTAGTCGTAATGTACATCTCCTACCCCTCTGGAAGGAGCGCTCCAGGAATGAGCCGCCGAAAGTCGAGCAAGGGAGCAGCGAACATGAGGACGTTTTCGGAGACTTTGTCTGAAATGTATGAGGTCTTCTATTCAAGGTTTATCAGAAGCGCTAAACAGCAAGGGGAGAAAAAAGAGAGACCATTCTTTAGCCTTTTAGTTTTTCACTCCCACTGAAATCTCATTAAGTCTCTCTGATTTGCATTTGGTTGCAGTTTTAAAGTAAACAGAGGAAGCAGCAAGACTCTTAACTACGAGCAGCCATTTTCCTTCAGTGTTTACGAGGTACGATCTGATGAAAAGGACATGTCTGACTTGGCTGTGAAATACAGCTTTCAGTTGAAATGTGTGAATGGAGAATAAATTAGCGGGGCTGTCATTTTCAAAGCACAGCCAGCAGGAAATGCAGACTTCAGGAACTCATTTGTGTTGCCATAATTTTTCCCTCTAAGTGGGGAGAGTGTGTTCTGACGAGTTCAGGGTCTACAGCAGAACTTGTTGAACATGTCAAAGGGGGCATGAACTGCTTTAATTTGTTGGGCGATCTAATAAAAGCACCAGAATCTACGTTCTGGATTTTTACACTAAGTGTTTCAACTTTGTCTGCTTTTTTTTAAATCACTTTTGTCAGACTGTCACTGGAATTTGACCCCTATCCGACCCGAGTCTGACTTTCTCAGTCCCATCAGTGTCAGCCTCTCTCCCAAATTTCTCAAGGTCTCTTACATTTCCATCCATTATCCAGACTCCTTCTTCAGTTTATTTTGTTTCTAATACTGTTATCAAAACTGTTACATTATTACACCTTTAACTATATGCTTCATATTTAGAAAGGCTTACAAGTCAAATTCAATTCAAATAATATATTTAAATAAAATTAGGGAATATTCAGTATTGTATTTTAAAAAAAATATATATTCAAACCAGAAGTTTACATACATCTGCACATACGTCTCTAAGTTTACATATTAGAGAAAAGCACAGGAACTTACCACAGCAACCATAAGTTCACTATATATAACTGTGAATGCAGTTATATATTAAGAAAAATTAAACAAATAATAATAGTAATAATTTTGTTTCACTCAAATGTATTATACAACTTTTCATAGAAGAACTGCTGTGCTGGTCACTGACCGTTTCATAGAATAAAAATATTGACTAGTTAGTACAAAAAAGGTTTTCTATTGCTTAAATTGTTGCTTTGGGCGGCCATCTTGGACTCTTTAATACAGGTGTGCTGCTGCTGGCCAGACGACAGGCAGAGGATTGGATACAAAGAGTTTGTGGAATAAGTCAAAGTCTCAGAAATACACTCATCAAGAGTGATGAGTTTAGCATTCAGGGGAAAAATAATAGATACAAAAAATATTTTGATCGCTTCGATTCATGAGTGAGATATCCCATTTTGTAAAATGCTGTACAGAATTCTAAGTTAAACCAAGACCTTACAAGAGGCACTGTGACATCAGAGTGAGAGACTCTGATGTCACAGTCCCTCTGTGAGGTCACAGTCCCTCTGTGAAGTCACAGTGCCTCTGTGAGGTCACAGTGCCTCTGTGAAGTCACAGTGCCTCTGTGAGGTCACAGTGCCTCTGTGAGGTCACAGTGCCTCTGTGAAGTCACAGTGCCTCTGTGACCTCACAGTCCCTCTGTGAGGTCACAGTCCCTCTGTGAGGTCACAGTCCCTCTGTGACCTCACAGTCCCTCTGTGACCTCACAGTGCCTCTGTGACCTCACAGAGTCCCTCTGTGAAGTCACAGTCCCTCTGTGAAGTCACAGTGCCTCTGTGACCTCACAGTCCCTCTGTGACCTCACAGTCCCTCTGTGACCTCACAGTGCCTCTGTGACCTCACATTCCCTCTGTGATGCCAGATTCCTTCTTCAGCAGAAGCACAGAAAGACTGTGATGTCACAGTCTCTGTCCCTCTTAGAATGGATGTAGAAGCGATGTTGTAATGACTTCCTGCAGGCAGTGTCAAGAACAGTACCATCTGCTTAAAGAGACAGAGGCCCAATTTCAAGGCATTAAATTGCAAATACTTTGCAATTTAATGACTTTTATGTCATTTTTGATATATAGCACATACATAACAACTGACAGTAACATAGTTACTGGATTTTGCTATAAAATAATATGTACCTGGAAAATACATAATACTGCCCCTTTAAAACTACTTTCTCTATTCTCTGTTTATTATGAGCAATAGCTTTGCTACATGACTGGATTAAATAAAAATCAGCAAGAGGCTGCTCTGAATTATTTTGGTTTGATTAGAGCTTATTATTGTATATGCCAGCTGGTCCTTGCAGCCTCATGTATCGGGTGCTGGGCCTATCTCCAAGGCAACGAAGAGACACAAAGGACAAACAATCATGCACACACACACACACACACTCAGATCTAAAGGCAATATTAGACCAATTATCTGAACGTTCTCAGTAGGTGGAAGTTGGAGTACCCAGGAAGGAAGGACTGCATGAATGGGGAGAACATGCGATTTCCAGGCAGGGTTATTTATTTTTATTATAAAAATAAAAACTGGAAGTGCTTCCGGCTTCTCTTTGCGCTCTAGCCTTTTTCCCCCTCACTCCTTCGTGAATCAATATTTTTCTCACAGCGAACCTCGTTAGTTGGGATCACTGTGTTCATTATTAGGGGCCCCACAGCCATGATGCGCTGACTCTTTGGCTTCCAAACCGAGCCGTAAATTTGAGGGCCCCCACACCCCCCTCCACCTCGCCGGAGGGTTTCGGCGGGAATGCTAACGAGGCCGCGCCGACATTTCCATCCCCATACAGTCGGCCGTGCCATACATCAGCCGCAGCGCCGGGCGTCTTGCGGCCGCTGACAATCTGAGACGTAACACTTTATTAGTATCCCTCCCATCTCTGGCGTGTAATGAACAAGGCCATTTAGAGCAGATTTACGATATCTTTAAAACTTGATTGCTTAGAATTTGAGAATTATTCATAAGACTGAAGCGTCGTCTGTCACACACCAAGTGCTGTTTTGTTGGGAACAAATGGTTTTGTTGTGCTTTTTTTAAATGAACTCTGTCTCATCTACTTTTGAAATAAGCAATTTGTATGCACATATGTCCTCGTGTATGGCTGTAATTAAAGGGAACATAGAGCGGGTGACAACTCCAGATCCAGTTTTCGTCATCATACTTTGGTACCACATAGAGCTGAAGTATCAGATATAGATACAAAGGATTAAGAATTCATACACGTATTAGATTATACCGCTACCCTTTCCTGTTGGATGTCTTATATATGTCAGATATAACTTTGCTTTAAGGTGACCTCGGCTGAACTCCCTCAACTGATTGAAACAATATAATGAAAATATCCTCTTTGAGTTACAGTGCTGTTAGAATTACAGATTTCTTTTGTTTTGAGGCAAACAAATGTTTGGGAAAGATACCCAGAGTAAATTACAAATACAGTCTTCAAATTATGATTTTATTTATAAATGTTAAAAATTACACCAACTTTATTCTGATGTGAAAAAGTAATTTTTCCATAAAGATCAGGAGTGATTGTGCCACTCTAGGGCTGCAACAAGCGTCACACTGCAAAAACAGAAAATCTTAAACTTTCAAGCAGAAATGTCTTGGTATGCCTGACGTAAGACAAAACTATCTGACAAATAAAAAAGTCAAAACTCTGACATCGAAGTCATAAAACTCAAGATCAAATTCTTAGTTCGAAGTCATAATTCCGAGAGAAGAAAAATTGGAATTCTGAATAAAAATCTGAATTCTCAGAAAAAGTCGCAATTCTGAGAAAAAAAAGTCAGAATTTTGAGGAAAAAAGTTGGAACTCTGAATTTAAAGTTCAATGTCAGAATTATGAGGTGAAAAAAAAATCAGGATTCTGAGATTAGAGTCAGAATTCTTTGTATTTTTTTCAATACCTTTAATTCACTGCGGTACATTTGATAAGGTCATCTTTGTCTGATATCAAAAAAAGTACTCTAATAATGTCAAACTTCTAAGTGCAGTGAAGAAGCAGAAAAAAAAAAAAAAAAACCAGAAGGAAGGAGTTGCGGGGAAAATACTCGTTCACAGCAGAGTGGATTTCCTGGTTTTCAGAGCGAATGCTAAGGAAGTCCTCGGCTTGTTACAGAGATTATTGTGCTCACTTCCTGAGGCAATGCAACCACCCTTTGTGTGTGATGCCCGGATCATCTCTCCATTACACAGGGATCCCGAGGCGCAGGGCGGGGACCCGGGTTAAGGGCCGGTGACGTCTCCGCTCATACATGCACACGGAGACGCGCTGCTGTAGCTGCAGGCCACGGCCGCGGACCGGGCCTCCACACACAAACACGAGTCTCATCTCGGCCCACATGCGAACGAGAACTGATTACACGGTCTACATTTCAATGCTCTGATTAAATGGAACCAATTTCCCACGGCCTATTTAAAGTTACCCCAACCTGCAGCATAATGAAGCCAAACATAACATCGTCCCTCTAAGACGTCACATTAGTCCAAGTGTCCGTTGGATCGACTGGCGAGGAGCTATTCTGGCTGACGACGCATGCTGCCGCTCGCATTAGTTGGTAATAGTATACATGTGGAACCGCAAAGCATAATCACATTTTTCTTTTTTGCTGAAAAACTGTGATGGTGGATGAAATCCAATACATTTCAACAAATACGTTGCTTTCCATCTATGATTGTTAATAATACCTTCATGGGAGGAGCAGCATAATATTACTTTGACAGTTTCCTTTTACTATCTAATATTTCCCTGCACACACAGAGTATTGACATTTAAATGTAACTAATCTGAATGCCGGCTGAGACTTTACACGATTCTCAATAAGCAGGACTTTCTATTTTAATCATTTGAGGTATGAAATCAGCGTACAGTGACTTCAGTACAGCTGGTGAGTTGTTAATAATGAAAATATTACAATAAAAGAAATTATTGTTTGCCTGGTTAGACTGACCAGAAGATAAAACTGTATTATTTTTTTAATTCAAAAAGTTGCTGCCTATTACTCGTACATGTTCAGCAGAATCTCTAGAATATTAAGTCATAATTATATTTCTTGGGAATACATGTGAGCAAAAGCTGAAATGATTTCAAGTATTAAAATGCACTAAGCTATAAAAATGGAACAAAGTTGGTGAACTGATTCTTCAGTTTTCTCCCACAGTCTATGTGTAAAGCTGCCCTTCTGCTGCTTATTGGCCACAACGTTTGTCATATTCAACTTCATTACATGTAACTTTATGTACAGATTAAATGTTTTGACTTCTATCAAAGAAAAAAAATACTAAAATGTTCAATATTTGGATAAAGTATAGGCATCACTTGATACGTGCCTCCTTTTGTGTATAGTGCTTGTCCACTGGGATGAAAGGTGCAAAACTTACACAACACTACTGTATTACTTTTTGCAGTGACGGAGCAGTTTATGTTTTTATTTATTTTATTAGTTTAGAATCACTTGAGCCTATTGGGTTGAAAGTTTCATACTCTGCAATTTCTATAAAAAAACCCAAAAAACGCTTCAAAGCATCAGCACCTAGCTGCAGCATATGGTGTCGCTAAGGTGGGATACTGGCCCCAGAGTATTTTCCATATCTAAGCGTTCCATGGCAACGACTGTTGTTCCAGTTCGTCTTTCAAACTTTCAAACTCATTTCACAACTCATAACTTGAAAACGTTCCAATTCGTTTCTCTTTTCTGTCTGAAACAAATTGTAAACAAACATACACACAAGCTAGCAAGGCTAAAGCTAGCAAGCTAGTTAGCGGTAGGTAACAAACACAAAATTTTGTGCAAGAGCAAACTTCTGCGTGAAAAAGGAAAACTACGTATAATATAACTGATTAAATGTTCCTACCAAACCAGAAGTTGAGACCTGTGGTTTATATATTTAATAATTTGATTTTAAATTATTTGTATTTAATTTTGAGACCTCAAATTTAGATACAAAAACTTAAGACATTTTAAGAACTTATTCTTAGATACATGAATGTAAGACTTTTTCATTATTTGTGGACACACTCTATCGTGTAACAATGTAAATAGATTACTTTTATTTAATAATTAGCTGCAATATTATATCCTCTCAATAGAAACGTTTTTTAAAGGAAAAAGAAACTCTGCTTATAATTAACTGCAGCACAAGAGGTTATTCCTGAAAAAAAACTCTTTATTGCCCACAGATCTTGTGTGCGAGCGCACTTGCATGTGCGTGTGTGTGTATGTGTGCGTGCGTGTGCATGTGTGTGTGTGTGTGCTCAGGGGTCACATGGATGGCCGCCCATGAGTGGGCGTGTTTTTAAAATCCCCCACATCCTTATAGCGGGGCCTCTGTAAAGCTCTTGATTAGTTGTGGTTTTATGTTTGGACGGTCCATTTAATTAGGTTATGTATGAGATAAAGGTCAGCCAAAAGTAATGACAAGGATTATTTACTCTTGTTAATTGAGGCTCCATCCTAACACCACAACTAAAGGTTAATGTTCTCTTGGTATATTATTTACTGTCCACAGTTCGCCACACTGGGGGGAGGGAGGACGAGTTCACACTACAGGTACAAATGATTTGTAGCATATTATTGACAATGGCTGAACTTTGGATAGTTAATGTTCCCATTGTCAGTGGTCTGAAACGCCCCTCCTCCCCCCAACCTTCATTTGAATAATCTGACTTTGGAGTTTCCTGGAGGTAGTGTCGCCGCTGATCCCTCCTTTGACTCGCGGCGGATAATTCTCCGTGAACGTGTAAATCACCGAGCGACTTTTTGCAGCGAACTGAAAGGTAGATTTGAAGTGACATGGCGCGATTAATTCAAGAAGTGACCCTGATTTCTGTCTTCACAGGGAAGCTTTTCTAATAGTCTTCACCAATAGTGATTAAAATTACAAAAATATGAACCTGTAGGTTAATAAAACTGGTAATTTAACTAGTATCAGATTTAATTGACTCTGAAGAAGTACTTAAACGTGTTTGCACTCTGGAAAATCTACATGGCTCAGCAGCAGAGAAATTGGAATATCCAGCTGTCAAGATAATAAATTTGACTATTTCATCACTGTAATCTTCATACAATCTCCCTTTGTGCTGGTCTCCACCACTTGCTGCTAATGTAATAAATCACCTCCGTGTTTGGAATTGTTTCATATGTTTTAAAAGAGAAAAGAAAAAAAGAACAAAAAATGTGTTGTACTAGAGAGACTCTGAGCCCCAAGTTGTTCAGCGGCGGCCAGAAGCCGTATAGATTTCAGATTTGGAAAAGTTTAGCCGAGCTTTCAACCTGCGTCAGGCGTCGGGGAGGTAGAAAAAAATGTATTGTGGAGGATCCGTCAATGGTCGGAATGTTAGATTCACACATGGGTGAGGATTTCAAGACGTCCTTCTCTCCTGATCCTTTATCTACACCGTGTTCCAAGTTATTATGCAGATTGGATTTAAGTGTCATAAAGATTACATTTTTCACCACCACAATCCAAAGTGCTGGATTTTGCACTTTCTTTGTCAAAATTTCATTGTTGGGTGTTTTCTCATAGTTGTTGACTCACATGACTCAGTGGGAGGTCAGACTCACTGTACACACAGGCTACAGCTATTACTATTCCATTTTCTGCTGGTCTTCTCTTTCTCTCTCTGCCCTTCTTCCTGGTCCAGCTACTATTAAAAAATGGCCACCATTGTCCTAAAAAGAACTTTAAAGATACAATAGAAGTTGCTGTGTCAGGAAGAAAGTAATCTTCTGTGTTTCCATGATCACTGATCAAACCAAACACACTCCAACAGAATTTAAAGTCTTAAATTCATACAAAACTCAGGAAGCATATTTTAAAACATTTCCAGCATCCAACAAACTGAAAGAAATGAACCACATGCATCAGCCTCACAAAAAAAAAAAAAACTGGATTTTGGTCTTTCTGTTGGTTTGTCTTACAAGTTCTATTGATTTAAGGGTTGAAATGCTAACTTCTCTGTCACCCACTGGATCTGCTCCAGAACTATATTTGCTCCAGGTATTTTTTGGTGCGATCAAGTTCTTTACTGTGCTCCATCTGTGCAGAATTTTTTGTAAAATGATTCAGTTTAATTTGAGGATTACTTAGCAGGCTGTAAACACAGAAAATAATAAATATCTCAGTAATGTTATCCTTATAGCCATTTGTATCGACAAAACCACTATTCCAGACTGTATTGTGGTTCTGGCTGCATAAATTAGTAATGAAAAGACTTTTTTTTTTTTAATTTACCTCAAAAGAAAAACTCATATTGCTGCAGGTTTTCTCCCAGTGTATTCTAAGCCTGGCGGGCCACCAGGCTTTACTTGCCTCCCCAGCATTGTTTGTTTCTTTTATCATTATTCAAGGATAAAAAGATGAAAAACACTTGGACAATTTAATTAGGATGAAACAACTAAACAACTGTTTAGATTTTTTATGTTTGGCTTTTTTTAAAAAGATTTTATAGTTGTTGTGTAGTATTGTTTATAATGTCTTCTAGTATCACATAAATACTTAGTGATGTTTTCAAATTCTCTGTCAACATTAAACATTTTTGAACTCAAGAACCCGGTGGGCTGCTGAATTACTTCCCCCTGCACCATTAGCAGGTTTTTCAGGGGGAAACGCTGACATCACACATACTTCAAGTTTTTACTTCTGGCGATTTGATTATTACAGAAAAATAACAAAACCCACATTAAGTTTTTTTTTTTCAGAAATTTCAAACCAAGAAATATTTTTAAATATTTTTAAAATAAATAACTGCATGACTATAACTTTTTAATTAGTGAAAGAAAAAAAACTGTCTAATTTTTTTTCTTGTTTTTCTTTTTTTTTTTTTTTTTTGCCAAAGTATGACTTGGCTGTGCCTGAGAACGCTGATCTGAGAAAAGCCTGCACAGAGTCCTTGTCTCTGTCCCTTCTCCTCCCCGTTTCTTTATCATATGACGCCAACTATCAGCTCTCAGGGCTATCATTTTTCTGTGCTTGTTGGCAAAAACAGAAAGCTAAGAGGATTTATCTGGCCGATCCATCACACAAAGACAAAGAGCTGCAGAACAGCGATGTCCGACCGGTGAGGACTGAGAGTGGGCACACCCAACTGTCCTCAGGCCTCCCCGCTAAATACAGAATCATGTTACAGGTGCAGACACCCATTACTCCTGTCCGCATCAATTCTCAGCGGCTGGCTTTATAAAAAAAAAAGAAAAAAGAAGAAGAAAGAAAGAAAGAAACAAAAAAAATAAAAATAAATAAATAAAACACACAATGCGTGTGGGTTGGTTGGTTGCAGGGTCTTCTGGATGCCAGTGTACTGTTGCTTGTTTGGGGCATCGGCGCTCTGGTGGTGGACGCCATTAGAAATGAGCGGTGACAGTGGCAGGACATGCCAGCCTTTACACACAGACTCGTTGTAGAGACGGCGTTGCAGAGCTCTCCACTTTTTTTTTTTTTTCTGGGGAGCCATTTGGCCTGAAGCTATGGCTAATGGTTTACTCACTTCCCATCAGGCCCTTAGGCGCCAGGTACTCTCACATTGTCAGGATGCTCTCATTAGGTCCTATAAGTCCTGCAGAGACAGCCACATACTGGAAGGCCTTGCAAGTGGAAGCGCTGCGGACTGACAAACATGTTAAACAGTGAAGTCTCGTTGTTGTCGGGGTTGAGGGGGCGGCTGGGCGGGGGTTTCAGGGGATGACTCTGTGAGCACGAACTGCTGCTCAGACAGACATTTCCAGGTGTATTCCTGCTCTCTGCAGTGTGCAGGGCAGTCGGCGCTCGTTAATCGTTTTTGAGTGTTCTGAAATCTCAGCGCCACAGGAAGTGGGTCTGAGTCTTTACACCAAAAACCCCCGCCACAGCAGATTTAACAGGAGCTGCGATTCCACTAGAAATGGATGCAAATCTTTATATATATTCTGCTAATGTCAAAAAACAACAACAACAACACAATTTTGCAACTGAGATGCTTCCGTTAAATAAGAAATTCAATTAAAATGAATATGAATAAGCTTTTAAAAATCATAACAGTGATGGATGCAAACAGTTACATGAGATATAGTCACAATTCAGCCATGGTGAAATCGTAGTCGGCGATTTTACAGAAGACTTATGGATTTAACACATTAGAATGACACTCACCTTTATATGACCTTTGTGATGCTGTTGGAGCTCTGGTGGAGCCAGCTGGACATGGTCAGAAAAAAAAAAACAACAAAAAAAAAAAAACACATCGTCCTCCTGCTACTTCCATAATTTCAGTTTGCGCAATTTTATGGTTAATGGAAACTCAACTAATGACGAGCAGTTGTTAACGGGCATGGAGTTCATCTCCTCACTATGGTCCAGTCAAAGACGAGCATTGCCCTCTGTTATGCTTGGTACGGACATATTTATGTGCAATTGCAGACACTGAATAACTATTTTTTATTTTGTGGCTCCAACTCAACAAAAGACATATCAGAAAGAGTAAAAAAAACAAAAAACTTTTGTGTTCCTGCACGTTTATTTATGTAAGTAATTGGCCATGTTTTGCTTTTGTTTCGTTTCTTTCCAAAACTTTTGAAAGACAGAAACAAAGTATATGACTTATACTACATACAGTAACATCTTTAGCATTTCTTTTTGACTCTTCGAAGCTTTTTTAAAGAAGTTCCATGAATAATCAGGTGTTCCTAAAACATTTGGAAGCTGAATGGCTAGACTAACACTTTGCATTTTGAATAACCTAAATAACAGATTTAAAATAAAAGACACTTTTTGTAGAGCTCAAATGTCAATTTTGTCAGTAATTTAGCTGCGAAAAAGTGTTTTTGAGAATTGAAAATGTCTTTTTCTTTAATATTTTTGTCCTTGTGTGGTTTTTGATTAAAATGTGATTCATTTATTACAAATGTTGCAATAATAAAGTCCCATCACTATTGGGAATGGTTATAGAAATGATGCAAGTACAGATTTATTTAATAAAATTAGGAGACCATCATGTCTTGTAGTAGTAAAGTTCCGTTTTGAATCAAAAATATTAATAATAATAAAAAAAAAAAATAAATCTAAACTTTTGTCTCCAAGCAAATACATTTTTGATACAGCTGGAATAAAATTTTTCTTTTCTCCTATATGAATTGCATTCATATAGAAGACACCGGTGAGGACGTGAATAGAGTGTATGCTGATCCAAGCTGTTCTCTCTATGCTGCAGAGGTCTGGTGACGGTCACCAATCACAAACGTTGACTTTCTTAAAGAGTTTTCATGTCAGAGAGCTTCGATGAATGCATCACCATCCTCTGCTGAGAAGCTGCATTGTCTGTAGGCGAGAACATGGACCTTGAAAACTGTTGTTACTTTAAGAGTCCACATTCTGAAAAACTCACTCTTTGTCTGTAATCTATTTTTTTGTTGTTGTTGTTGTTGTTGTTCACCACCTTCACTCTGAGGAAGTCTGATCCGACGGTTAGACGACACTTTTCCTTTACACCTTCTGCCGTTTGTCTTTTAATCTTGATTAATTATCTGCGTGTTTGACAATGTTTGAGCAGCTGTCATGAGGTAATATATATACTAAGCCTGTGGAGTAGATTGTATTGTGCTAAGCTAACATGTCATCAAGAGGCAGTCGCTGTGGTCTTTATGAGTTCTTGCATCTGACTTACAGGGCGGATGAATTACGGTTAGATTACTGTGATTTGCTGGTATAATTAAAGATGTTGATGTGGATGGCACATTTAAAGCGTGCTGTTTTAAGATTTAAAACGTCGGATCTAAGAACAGGTTGGACCAGATGCAGGTATGAGGACCGTCTGGGAGGTGATAGAGAGTAAACAAGGTTCTATCTCCAGCTGTGTGTCCAGGAAACTATAAAACATTGGAACTCAGAAAATAAATTAGCTTAATGGAAAAATGACAATTTCGAAAAATTTCTTAATAGAAGCTTTTTGTGCTAGGATGAGGTGCTTTTTTCTGTTGTATTGAAACTGATGCATTTCACACAACTGTAATGGAAACACAACGGCAACCAGAGGTTGTCACGGCACAGACAACAGGAAGTGGCAGGATTGTGTTTTTTGTAGTTTATTGCGTGAAAAATTCATGTGTGGCTTTGACTGCTCTTCTCATTGAAATTGTGGCGTTAACATAAGCAGAACATTAATAAAGTTTTGCAAATTTGAAATGGAAAGGCTGCTACTTAAACATTAGTTTGTCTATTTTAAGCATCAGTGAATGTTTGGATCATCAACATTTCAGGTCTTGCTTGGTTTTCTTTTTCTTTTAGTTTTTTTGGCACATGGTCCACATTCAAACAGTGTATTGTTTTGGAGAGAAAATCTGATTTTTAAATAATCTTTGGATTGTGGTGCAAATATCCAATCAAATGTGTGGAATATCAACATTTAAAGTAACAGAATCATGTCAGGAATCAAAGATACACATAAAGTCAATGTCAGAATTACTGGAACTCCAAAATATGAACTTATGTAAAGATACCCTAAGTAAGTATCCTAAGTATCAAGGAATATATGAATATGGCGAAATAGGTATTGAAAGAAAAATAGTATTGATATTTGGGTTATATCTAGATTGCAGTTACAGTTATTCTATTAAACAGTTGAAGTTAATGAGGGAATTATGTTATTTTAATATTTTGCTTTCTATTTCTATTTGCTCATACTTGCCTGAAATCTTTGTCCTGTGTTTTATTATAATCATAATCAACAGGGGGATAACTGGGTGAAGTTGAATCACCCAGTTATCCCCCTGTTTTACATCACTTCTTTCAGCTTTCGTGTTTTGCATGACTTTGTGTTCAATTTTTTTTTTTTTTTTTTAAAAAGCTAACATTAAGTCTTGTTCTCTCAGTAACAACTTCCACACTGAAAAAAGTTTTTAACCTGAACCGATAGTGTTTCTGTACGGCATGATCAGCGAGTGGGAAGAGATGTGTTCAGTTGGTGACTGATTGCTCCATTCAGGGCAGGTCGGGCTGAAAAGCGGCTGATTCCTCGTTGCATTTTGAACGTGAGAGCCTGGGTTGTGCTTGCGAGTCTTTTGGGAGGGTGGAGGAATCTTTGCAAATGTGAAAGAGGGTTTTATGTCAAACTATGTAAAACAATACAACCACAATTTGTATTTTGAAAACAGACATACGGATTGTTGAGGCCGTTGGTTAAACGGTGAAAGAACTGTCTGTATGTTAAATATTAGCGGTGTAAAGCCACACAACGTGACCCTACCTTGATATTTTTTTAATCTGCAACTAGAGCAACTTGTCTGCTATTTTTAATGTCGGCGTCAGAGCCTCTGAACGGTAAATCGGTTAATAACACACCTTCTTTAGAGCATCAAAGTCCTCCGTACGTCCCTGGAAGAGCCTCCTTGAATTAGTCTCTGAGACTTAGTTTGTAAAGTAAAAATAGAAAAAGAAACACAAAATAAGCACCACATCTCTCTCTCTCTCTCCCTCTCTCTGTTCCTCTCTCTCCTCTCCTGTTGTACGCTTGTTGAGGTTGAAAAAGATAAGAGGCAAATAGTGCATCATAAACTGGCTGCAGGCCTCGGGGCAGGAGTGTCTGCTCTAAAGCTGGATAATCTCATATCAGTGTGGCGTGTTCATTTAGCTTAAAAGATAGGACCGTTTTAGAAGCACCTCCTTAGGTTATTATGAAGCTTTTCATTCTCAGGATGATAAACTCATTCTGGCACCTGTGTAATTTCCTAATGACACATGATTTTTTTCTTCCTCTTCTTCCTCGCTCTCTCTCTCTCTCTCTGAGAGCTCTGTGCAGGAATCGCGTCCTCGGCGGATCCGCCAGGCGCTGACATGGAAGCAGAAACCTGGTCGGGCTGTTTTAACTCCTTTAATTAGGTGTGTTTACTCTGTATTTTATTTGCAGGGATCACCGCGGGAGCCTGGGGAAAGGTAGATTTAATTAAGGGACACTGATGAAAGCACACAGCTAGCACAATCTCCAAAGTGTTTCCTCTGATATTGCTGCAAAATGTCCCGATGACAGGTGGCGTCGGGGAGGAGTTGACACGGCTGCGAAACAGAACGATTTGGATTTGTGCGCACCGCGTGTAGGTGGTGGAAGTGTTATAGGTCCCTCGTTATATATATATATATGTATATATATATATATATATACATATATATATATATAGATATCTATATATCTATATATAGATATATAGATATAATATTCAGAGCTCAACTGCCAAATCCAATCTGTTCAAATACGTAGTGTGACTCGTGCGGAAGAGGTCAGATTTCAGAGGTGAAGGCAAAATAACAATACAAAAACAAAAGACGTTCCTGCGTATTTTGGAGTTGTGACGGCGGATGAGGTAGCCGGAATGTTGGAGCAGCTTTGCAATTAGTGTGTGCAGACCTGCCACATTGTCAAATGCCCTCGCGCTGTGTCTCTGAGATAATTGTCACAGGCCCCCTTTTCTTTTATTACAGTCTGTCACAGAGGCGGCCATGTTCATTAGGAATTCTTATCTGCCCGTGCTTTAACATTTGCCAGATGGGATGTCGGTATCAAAGTTAATAATGATGTAGTAAGGGAATAAAGACGTTATCAAAAGCTTCTTAATTCTGGAGAAAAAAGAAACTCAAAAAAAAAAAAAAAAATTGCAGCGATGCATCAGATGATCCTCGGTGATCCCATCTGTGAACGTGTGAAAAGATGAATCATCCTGTCTTATAGCCGCCCGCTATGCAAATTACTGGAGAGAGCAACGCTGAAGTTGGATTGGGTTTTGGTCAGCGTTTGAGTTTGACGTGGAAAGAGATCCCTGATTTTTTTTTTTTTTTTTGTGTGTCGGCGGATAGAAATCTGGATCTGTAACTTACAGAAACAGGATTGCCGCAGGAAATCTAATCATCGGACGCTGAGCACGTCAGGTTGCTCCTGGACGTTTCGCACCCACTGCTGCCCAGCATGCGAAACGTGAAACACGTAAGGCTGCTCGAAAAGTCTGCAGCAGATGAGCTCGAGAGAAGGAGCACAGCTCAAGTTCTTTTCTATTTGAGGAGACGTCAGATTTTTCATTTGTGTTCAAGTAATTTTGGATTCGATTGATTTGAGCCTTGTAGAGCTTGAATGGAGTCTGGAGATGGTCTGTCTCAGCAGCAAATTAGAATAAACTAAATAACTAAAATAATGTGAAGTAAAATTCAGAGATGCGATTGCAGCTTTCTGGCCAATGACTGATCTTTATAAAGCCTGACATGCCGATTCCGATTTTGGCCGATACCAATTTTCCTTTCCTTGAATGTTGCTACATATAGCAAGAACGTTGCTGAGTTGGCAACAGTGAGGTGACTATTGTTAACTGCAAACATGCAGACATTACCTGGTGGGCCGGTCTGTCAGTCAAACCTCTCTCTGCAGAGTAGAAGAGGACACTGGCTGATTGTTAGACAAATATCGGCTGATCACCAATCTCCCAAAATCAAGAAAATAAGGGCCGATTTATCGGTGCACCACTAGTAAAATTACAAATTATTAAGAGGTGTGATTATTATTTTATGGTTAGAATGTAATTAAGTTAATTCTAGTGGAATTAAGTTAATTTCATGTGTTTTGATCTAGTGCTTTCTTTACAATTGGATTGTATTTTACAGAACCGAATTAATTTAAGCCAAATCTGGGTCAAATATGACAAAGTGTAACAAAATACAATGTTAACCTGTTTGTCTTTTAAAATGCTTTGAGAAGATTTGCTTTGTGAATCAGTGCCAAACAAAATACTTGACATAAAAAAATTATTATTATTCAGGGTGTCTGCACATCCTTAAAATCTTACAAAGTCTTTGTGTGTCTGAAATAAGACATTAAAAATCTGTAAGTTGGCCTTAAATACGCCAATCACAGGTCTGACATTTTGTTGTGACAGGAACAGCAGCAGATTTATTAAGACAATAATTTAGCCTGAAGCTAAAGTATTCCTGTAAAAACATAACACTACGACGACCAGCTTCAACCCTGGGTTTTCTAAAAGCTTTTAACACATGATTTAAACACTAAAGTGGAATTTCCCAACTAGATTCTAGTCAGAAATTCATACCAAAAGCAAACGAGGTGGAGTAGCGACGCTTGCTAAGAACTGATTGCGTCATCCGGGACACGTTCCTGTGGAATATCGTCTCTTCTGTCCAGACATGGAGCCCTTGGCTTGTCATTACAGTCAAAGGGAGTCGAACAGTAACAGCAGTCAGTCAGAGGCCTCTTCAGATTTGTTGTAAGATTGTCTGCTACTGGAAATCCTCCCTGCCCAAAGATGACAACTCTTTGAAAATACGAATATGACGCCAGCTCTATGATGGGTTGATTTATTCTTTTTACATAAAAGATGCAAGTCTGTTACGTTAATACAAAAGCTTCATAAATACAACTTAAAATATGAGACTTATTTCTTCTGACAGGCTTTAGTATCAAGTAGCATATTTCCTTTGTTTTATCCAGTTGTTTTTGTGTTTTCTTTTGCTTGTGATGTCATGTTTATTGTAAAGTCCTTTGGTCATTTTAGTTGGGTGTTATAAAGCACAATATAAGTCAATAAATCAATCAATAGTGGAAAATGGGAAACAGAAACCAACCGTTAAAAGATAATGCAATGAAATCTTGAAATTTAGAGGTTTTTAATCCAAACCTCCAGATCTTAAGTTATTTTTAAGGGAAACTAAGAAATATACAGCAAATTAAAAATGTAATGTCCATATGCTTTTCTTCTTCCTGATGAAAAACCAATGGGAAAAAAACAAGAAATTAAAAAAATATACTTAAATAAGTCAGCTTTTAGCATGACTAAAACCTGAAGCCAGCTGTTTGTCTTTCCACCTTCAAAAAAGGCCCAGAAAACAGGGAGAATTTCAGCATTATGCAGAAAATGAGGCACCTGGGAACAGCAGACCCGACTGCAGATTTTCCCTCGCCGTCACATCCTAAATAGTTCAGGAGTTATGTGCAAAAGTTGTGCGGGATAATGTCTGGTGACAGAGACTTGTTGTCACATTTTTCATCCCCTACTATCCAGTCCTATTGCATTCAGATCACACCTCTTCAGGCAGATAACTATTTCCTCAGGATTAATGTCCCAATTTCTGCATCCCCCAACACATCACAGTTAATGACCTTGATTTAAATCACAAGATGGTTTGTAGGAACTCATATTACTTCCAAACGAGAAAATATATCAGCCTTTAAGTGCTGTTTTTTTTTTTTTGTTTTTTTTTTTGGCTGGCTTTTTTGCAACACAACTGAGGCCCTGCTGCTATCAGTGAGATAGGTTGTGGCCTCCACTCTCAGCTTGATTGATTCTGTGCTGCTTCACAAAACTGAGATATGTCACTCTTGTTTATGCCGCTGCTCACTTCTCTGATGCTTTTCATATTTCTTGATTTGGATCCACAAAGTCAAGTCATCCCTTACCTTGAATGTCCCTTGAAAAAGTATTTGCCCCATTTGTCACATTTAAGTGTTTTGGATCATCAGAGATATTTCTGATAATCCAAATATGTCCAGACGAAGGATCATCTATAATCCTGCATGTAGCCAGGGAAAGAAACTAATATTAACATGACAAATTATTTTTAGAGTTATGATTAATGAAATTAATTGCAAGCCATAGCAAAATTATGTCAAGCACAATTACAAGCATGTTGGGTAGCATAGAATTATAAGTCTAGAAATGCTGTTAAAAAAAAAAAAAATGAAAAAAGAAAAGATTTCAGAAGGGCACATTTTTTTGGTCCAGAGGAAAAGGGGCAGGTGTTCTACCGCTCACTAGTGGCCATCTCTGCATGCCTTTGCTATGAAAGAACTTTACAGAAACACATTGGAGGGTTTCCAAGCATGAATAACCATATAACCATATAACCATCATCTCAGTCATCTCATTGAGGTCCAGACTTTGATTAAGCCACTCCAAAACCTTGATTGTTTTGAGCCACACAGAGGTTGGGCACACTGGTTTACTTTGGATCATGGTGGTGCTGCATCACCCGATAAGAGAAGATACAATTCAATACAATATGATACAATATGATCATTTTTTAGCCTCCCATATGAGAAGTTTGTCTAGGAAATAGGAGCAAGACTGCAATACAGCAATAAAAATAAAAACAGTACTTCAAAAAAGACAACAACCATACATACATACATACATACATACATAGTTTATGTATTTTGTGACCATACATGAAGTCACATCAATACAAAAAATGAAAATACATAAAAACACAAACGTCAGATCGGCAGTGCATCCATATCTTAGGTTGTTGTCAAGATGCACTCAACCTGATGGTTGGACATTCTTCTTCAAGGCTTTCATTGTAAACATGTAAAAATGTGGGAAAATTCAAGGATTGTGGTTACTGTTGAGATTTTTATTTTTTTAGTATTTTTGTGTTAAAGGATGAAAAATGTGTGGTGTTCCTTTATCTTGCTGTCAGCATCGTCTTCTGCTTGGAACAAGGGAGACATTCACTTTTTCAGCAGAATTAGACATCTTTCTGGTGTCTCAGTCATCGGGTTGAATGTTGCCCTGTCTCACCAAGTTATTTTCTTTAGACAAAGTGACATTTTGGCGTCCCTGACCTTTAGAGGAAGGGAATACCACAGGTTCAGTGTCACGTCAGGCTATTGCAGTTGATTGGCTGTGATGCTCAAAACTTTTCTTTTTTTTCCCCACAACCTGCTCTGGCAGACTTTTGAGGTTGGTCAGTTTGAAAAAATTTTGATGGATTGGAGTTTTCTTGATCGTGTTTTCTTGATCAATGGTTTTTCAGACCCAACCAGGTTTCCTAAATGTTTCTTTGGGCATGAGCAGGCATTGGCTTTAATATGGTTCTCACTGTATTGCAACATTAACCAAAGTACAACACTTTCATGAAATGCATAGTATTTTAACCTTAACTGCTGCATTTAACCTTAATTATTTTTGGTCAAGTTTCTATTGCAAATATCTCGGTACACATGGCGTAAGCCAAAACTAACTTTAATTAACTATTCAGCAACAAACAGGAGCTTGTTTGAAGTCATCAATTCCTTAATATTTTTTGAAAAAGTGTTATTATTTCACTTACACCATGGGAAATAAATAAGTGGAGTTAGTACTTTTTCTATCCATAATATAGAATTTTTGAATTAATACAAGCAGCGACATCTTGCTGAACAGTTACTTATAAGTTAGGTTGGTGTTATTTCAAGTGTACTAACACATTTTCACTAGAAACATAGACCCAAATTAATTGGTACAATTTTGCATTTTTGCAGTGTACATTTGGTTTGATGGCACAACATTTAGAGACTATCCATTCTTTTGTGACCATAAATGTATCCAATCTACCAAACTGGTCGTTGTTCACAAGGAAAAAGTGTTGTGTCATTGTTTCAGCTGTCTGACCAACAGTCTGTAGCAACAAGTGGGGGAAGGGCAGGACAACTCTACATTAGCATTTTTTTTTTTTTCCTGGACTTTATGCCAGCAAATGTGAGAAGTTTAACAGTGATTGTATCTAGCCACTGCGTGCCTGTCAAGACACATCAGTGTTTGTGGGGGAAATTGAAGATAAAAACAGCAAAGTCAGACCAAAATAACCATCTTCAACAGAAATATGGAAATCATGTATGTAGTGAACAGAGAGGAAAAAGATCTAGTGAAGATCTGTCACGTTCGTGGGAGAAATGATCTCTGTCAGTCATCTACTGAATGCCAAGTTTTCAGCTAATCACTCCTTGGCAATCACCTTGTTGTTGCCGTTTTCTGTTTTTCTACATTTTCTTTGTTAGTTTTCATAGATTTAACAAAATAAATTACAACAATTTGTGTCTCTGTGACAAACTGCAGTAAAGAAAATGCCTGAAGACACAATTTAAAATGGGTTTCTCGCTATCGGTGTTCAAGAATCAAACACAATACTGTGGAAACATTGGAGCTGCTGCCTACGTTTGATAGTCACATGGAAACCAGGAGGAATAATCATAGTTTTTAGCTGCATTTTGTTATAAAATTTAACAAGTTACCCACACTGCCTATTAAAAACACCAAGCAGCAGATGTAAATGTGTGTAAAGTCTTCACACACAGCTAGATGCTAAACTACCATTTTAGACATTAGAATATACCAAAAAAAATAAACTACAAAAACACCATGGAGTGCTTTTGTGAAAGTTGTTAAGTAAACACTTTACTGACTCTTTACCCAAGGAAATCCAAAAATTCAAAATTCTAATCTATTTGGCCAGCTTGGCTGGATGTTTCTGGTTTTTTGTGGTGCTTCGTCTTTGCTTTCTGCTAACAGTGATCTACTATGTGGCACAGGGTTTTTTTCTGCCAGTTTGTGGAGGAGTTTTGCTTTTGCATTCCCTGCATCATAGGGTCAAATATAGTTACTGATCTTCTAGTGACAGCAAATGAAACTGCTCTACTTTTAGCACTAACATTGTATGAAGTGTTATGCATATACATATACAGTGGGAGGCACCACTAACTAAAAGGTTAGCAGCGCTAACCCTAAAACACTAATCATGAACATTAGCTTAACTAATGCTAAAACCCTGAATAATATAGTATGTGGTGGAAGCAAATGCTAAAGCGCTAAATCCATTAATGCTGTTTATTTGTTGCATACTTGTTTGTTTGCTCAATAAAAATACATTTATTGAGCAATTCTCCATTTTTATTGAACAAGATGGAGAATGTAAGGAGAGGAAACAGAACTGCTGCATAAACAGTTTTTACCCATTTCCAAAGAAGAGCATGAATACAAACATTTAATTACATATATTAAGAATTCAACAACCAGAACTGGTAACACATGTGAAAGTTTTGGTTTCCCTTACTCAAACTAAAAGTTTTTAAAAAATTCAGATTTACAGATTTTGATATTATCTAGAAAATGAATTTAGGGGAAGCTAAGTGTGCTAGTTGTTTTTAAAGTTAGCAAAACATGCTAAACGGAAAATTAGCTCTGCTTTTAGTACACCGGTGGATTAGTGGAAGTCCTGCCCACCACTGTGAAATAGTTTACAAATAAACTGATCTAACTACTGTCCTGTTTGGGACCAGAACAACTTGTGGAATGGTTTGTGATGTTAAACGTAGCGCCTGGCCTTATTAAACTGCTGCAGTCTGGTCTTTAAGAAATGGCACCTACTCGTCACTGTTAGTCATTTTTATACAAAAGTTCTTCAAGGTAATTTTCAATGAACAATTATTAGTCGAAACCAAAAACTATAATTAAACTACGAATGCCTAAGAGAGTGAAACATTTCATATGGAAAAGTCTTCTGGTTTTCGTTTAACAAGTTGAAGTTTATCCAATAGCTGTCAAGAAGCCAACGTCACATGACCCACTTTCTCCCGTAAAACGTGTCAAAAATTATTCCACTGTGTTACTGCATAACCACCATGGAAAAAATTTGCTTTCAGACGTTATTGTTTTCTTTAGTCTTATTTGTTTTTATTTTTAATCGTTATTATTACTATTTGCCAGCTTGCCATATTGCTACTGCTCCAACAGTTTCCACTGAGTAGGATCAATGGAAATTAACAAACGTGTCTTTGGGGGACATAATATGCAATTAAAGTAGCAATAACGACGATGAAGGTCAAATTATACAAAATTACTTCAAATCAAAGCTTTTAACACCCTTCGCAGAAAAGTGAACTTTAATTAGAAATATGTGGTGTGTATCCCCTCAAGGGTTTCTTGGACTTTACAGGTTGCAGGTTGTGTGGTAAGGCTGAACGTTTGTACCTGTGCAGAACAAACAGACAAGAGTTTTAATTGCACTAGCAGACCTTATGGCATTCGTGTCAATTAGAAAAATGACTTGCAATAATCAAACACACGAACTGCACGCCAGCTGTGTGCCAGGAAAACCCCGAACACAGCAATACTGTAAACTCATTGTCTTGCTTGAGAAATCGATTTGTGCTGATTTTTTTATCTCGGAGACATGGTGCGTTACCATGCTGGACTCCCATCAGCCTTAGCTACAAGGAAGGATGGATCCATGGCTCTCATGTTGTGTATACAATATTCTGACCAGTTTTAGTTCAGACTTAGTGATTTAGTTTTGTTTTCACATGTCCTGTTGTGGCATTGCAGGATTCAAGATTCACTATTTAGAGATCCTGCTCGCCTTGGTTAAATCAAGGTTTCGTCTGGCTTCAAAGTCAGTAAGGAAGAACAAGGAAGTCAAAAGTCACCAAGAACGCACAATGAAGAATATTAAAGGCGACTTTAAAAATTGGCAGCAAAGCAAAGCAGAGAAGACTCACTGCTATCACTAAACTCTGCTCTGTGTGAACATTAAAGGGGCGGCATAATATAAAATCCACTCTTTTGAGCTTTACATAATGTTATAATGTCATTCTCTCATCAAAAACATACCTGGAGTGTTGCTTTGATTCTTCTATGTGCATTTGAGAAATCCTTTAATATCCCATGGCAACCATTCAGCTGCGCAAAACACTCTGGAGAGTGTGCGAGCACCGCCTTCGAGGACAAAGATCCTCCTCTGACCTGCAGTTTCTAAATTTCCATATTACAGATTGTGACTCTCTGACTCAGCTCCTTCAGACTAACCAGCAGCAATTAGCAAACACCTGGTGGAACTACACATCTGTTGACTTCATTATAGTAGTTACTTACTACTTACAAAATAGAGGAACCATTTTGTGATGACTTCCTGAAGGCGAAGTTTCAGAAACAGACATTTCTTAAAGAGACAAGCCCAATTTTAAAGTCCTAAATTACAAAGTTAAATTTATTTTAGGTCATACTTGATATATATGTAGCATCTCATAACAACTGATAGTAACTGTGTTACTATCAGTTGTTATGAGGGTAACAATGCAACAATGTTACAAGTGCTGTAAAATGGCACTATGTGACTGGAAAATATGTAATACTGCCCCTTTAAGTTTTCTCCTGCAGATGCGACTTTAATTCTAAAAAAATAAAACATTTCCTGTCAGTTCTTTACTTATCATTGTTTTAAGTTTTAGAACATGATCAAATCGAATTAATTTCAGCAAGCTGTCTCAGTTTGATGTGTGCAAACCAGTTGACCCGTCTTATTCACCCAGGGCTTCTAAGCACAGCACTGGCAGCCACAGCGTCCACAAAGATGTGCTATTACAGATCACTTCCATATGTTCCAAGTTTGTGGTGATGTTTTCATTTCATTAAACACAGTGAGAAATCAGGGCCTTTACATTTAGGCTGGGGTTTGCATGCTGACACATATGAAGGTCTTGACAGACAATGCAATTAACAGACTTGAGAGTGCAAGCTGCAAAGAATCCTCATTAATTGTGCAAAGTAGGTTTCTGTGCACAAGGAGTGTCAGCAGAGCTTCGTGAGAGGTAGAAATGTTCGATAATTGGCTCTTTAATGTAAGGTTAGAGCACTTTAAAGGCCTTAAATTGGCCTCTTCTCCTGTCAGAGAATATCTGAAGTGTCGAAAATAATTAGGGCATTGCTGATTGTTATGGAAACCCTTTGCCACACTGTGCTAAACAGACAGTAGGGAAGATGCCCAATAGGATTTGGGCTTTATGTTAACCTAATGGAGGGTATTGTGAAGTGTGATTGGTTTAGAGCCATAATATAAAGAGTTTTTAGGACAGTTATTTCCAAATGTTATGTTAATATTGACAGAACTACTTTGCTTAACTTAAAATAAATGAAAGCTGATGATGCGTCCACACCAAACACACTATGCGCATCAAAAACATTTCATGTGCTTCAAGTATGATGCGTGTCCACTTTGAATCCAGACGCTTGACAATTTGCTCTGCATCGAGTATTTCACGCGTCAGGCGCTTCAGGTTTACGTTCAAAGTCTAGGTAGACGCGTGTCGAGGGCACATCGGAATCGCTTTAGCCATTGTTTTTCGTTGCCGGGGTATTTGTCGGAGGCGTTGAACGTTCTTGATGCATCAAACGCTCAAAATGGAAACCAAACGGTTCAACGGTGAAACGCACCACAGCGGGCCCTCGACACGCCTCCACATAGACTTTAAATGTAAACCAGACGCGCCTGATGCTCAAAACGCATTTGGTTTGTGGTTGAACTATGGCGTCGTTTGTTTTGAAATGCAGTATTACGAAGATGACATCCCATATGTAACCTACAGATTGTAGTCGAGTTTCTGGGCCTGGGGGAAAATCCACAGCTGATTAACATATCGTATTTGTTTGGATAGCCACATGCTTTCAGCCAATAGGCTGCAAGTTTGAAAGGAGCACATGGCTGGTTATTGGTACCACAACCGAGCACCTCGACACAGATCTGGACCTGCCCAGGCGTGCGCTGAGATTCTGCGGTTGTGCTTATGGCGCTACCATGGTGACAAGGTGGGTCTGGTGTGCGCCACACAGACTAACTGTGTCTAGTATCTGCAGCACCTAAAATAAACTCATCATTTATGTTGGACTTTTTTCGGACTCAAAGAAAACATGGTCTATCATGATGTGTTTTGGCATAGTTTAATTTCACTAAGTTTCAGAGTCAAGACAAGATGAAGGCTTACAGATTTACTGGAAAATTGGACAAAACCTAAAAACTTCAAAAAACATATTTCCTACTAAATAAGCCAGGCAAAAGCTCACAGTCGATGTTGAGAGGTTGGGCTTTTTACAAAGTAATGCCAACACCTCCAGGTAGCTGATTGGATATGGAGGCAATTCTTCTGAAACTCTGAGGCCTGTTCTCTCACTCATCTTGTATTGCAGTGTGCCTCCACTTAAATGGCTACATCTTCTACGTTTAATTTTATTTCTTTGTGTTTGACATCATGAGAAAGCTTAAATAACTCAAAACACTCCATCCTGGTTTTGTTGTAGCCAGGTGGGTAATTAAATCATAACCTTGGACATTCCTGTCGTCTTTTAAACCCCTTCAAAACACCTCAACAGTTATTTGTTTTTACGTAGAAAACTGTTCAAAAGTTGAACTTTTCATCTCTGACCAGGATCAAACATAATTGCTGCGGGCCTCCTCTCAGCGCCCGCGCCGTCTTCCCAGCTGTTTGAGGACTTCCACATTGTTCCGCCGTGCCGAGACGAGGAGCGGTCGGATGTCCTCGTAGCCTCATTCCACCTGCCAGCGGAGCATGTCCAAACTGTTGTCAATTTATCAATGTACCTTGCACTAGTGGGCACAGTTTGAGCCACCATTAGGACAGGTGCTGTCATCCATCATGGTCGAGTCACTTAATCCACCTTGTCGGGGGAGGAGGCGAACTAAATGGAGCTTTTGAAGAAATGTAAACAACTCTCAATGGACAATCAAGAGGGCCCACATCAACACTTGGGGTACAGCGAGAGTTCAGCCTCCCATTAGCATCCCGGGGCCTCTTGCGCTAACGCTAATGTTTCCCCATATGTCCTGTGATTGTGGAGACAAGTCGACATGCTGCACACGGGCTTAAATGTTTTCTTCAAGGTCTAATTTTCATTTTGTCTTTATTGCAAAGAAAGGCGTTCTGTAAGAACAGTGCGTTGTTAAAATGATTCTCTTTTAATTAAAAAAAAAAAAAAAAAAAAAGGAAAAAGTGCGGAGATTAACAGATTTCCTGCTCCTTTTTTTTTTCTTTCTAGGTCCATCTAAATATTTCTAAATTATGAATGAAGCAAGGGCGGAGAAAAACAATCTATGGGAATGGGACTTTGTCCAAAACTCCAACAACAGAGGCATTTATGATTTAAAAGTGCGAATTAATAATGCAACGGTAAAATAAAATTATGCATGTGTTCTTTTGGGTGAGAGAACACAGCTTCCAGCCCCCTAACCCCCCCTCCGTTTGAGCGTTTGCTTTGCTGAAAGCCACTTTTGGAGAATTTCATCTTGACAATTATAATCTTATGTGGAGTGCTCTTACCCTGAGGGATGTGCTTCATTCATTTTCATTAGACTGCTACACAATGCAGCCAGAGGTGAGGGGAGCTGGGTTTTAATTAAAAGACAAAAAAAAAAAAAAAAGAAGGTTGTGTGCGTGTTTGTGCGTGTGTGAGTGTGTGGTAATCAAAGCTGTTAATCAGTCCCCACCAATCAGCAAAGATAATGACAGCAAACAGTAAACAGAACGAGGGGGAATGGAGTGCAGGCTGATTGACGAAGACGAAGTATAACAGCAGAATCGCTGCGATGCTGCTTTTACGCAGCGATCCGACGTTTAACGGTCAGCATAAGGCACTTGAGACGACGTTGTCATGGCACCTGAACTCACCAGAACCATCAGTGTTATAACTAACAGGAGTGTTTGCTCTCACTAAAATCTCTTCTAGGAAACGCGTAACTTTTGCGTCGAGGTTTGAAAAGAACAAAAAAGCCACATAATTATGTCTGTCCAACTTAACAGGAGAACATTTCTGAAATAATAATTCAACTTTACCAAGGAGCCAGTGTCTCTCTTTATGCGCGGTTCTTCTGTTCTTCAGAACTTGGCACCGATTTCTCAGAAGGCCGTCTGCTGAGCCGCGTCACTGCGCTGACTGACGCGTTTCCTCATTGCCGCTAATACGGACGCTGAGGCTGTCGTCCTTCATCTGATACTCAAAGTGCCATTTAAAGGAGGAACGCTATTAAAAAATTGATCTGTGATGTTTGGTTTGAGCATAAATTTCTGGAGTTCAGTGAGCGCGACATGCCACGGTTTGCTCATGGACGTGGAAGGCTTTCTGATCTCAGAGGAGCCCATTGTTTTCTCCCCGTGGTGTAAAACTCAGAGGGCATGAGGTCTGCAAAGATCAGTTGTCTTCAATTATGAAAGCCTACACACACAAACTTCTGGCTCCACACTAATTTCTTCTGTTTTTGCTTTTTTGTGTGTGTGTTGCTCTTCATTGTTTCAGATCATGAAACAAATTTTCATGTCAGAAGAAGATGGCTTGAGGACTATACACAAAGCAAGGTTTTTATATTTTAAGGGGAAACGGTGCAAGACAATGTGGAAAAGTAATTATCCCTGCAGTATTGTTTTATTTCAAATAAATTAAATTGTTTTCCAAACATAGATGGTCATTTAAAGGCCAACCAAAGGCACCTAAGTTGGAATTAGGTCCAGACTTGGACTGGACCACTCTAAAATCTGTGTTTTAAGCACATGCGATGACGGCCGGATGTCGTCCTTCAGGATTTCCTACTTTCCCGCCGATAATTGCAAACCTTCCAGGTTCTGTAGCAGCAAAGCAGGCCCAGAGCAACACGCCACCACCACCGTGCCCCACAGTTCTTTCTCTGAAGTACCTCGCGAGTTTGATCAGTTTCGTTCAGTTTTTATTGATATCCCAGTGGGAAATTGGTTTGCAAAAGGCATCGTTAAGACTGAAAACGGAGAATGCATCATTCCTTTAGTACATCACATGACAATGATGCACTACTACTCTCAAATGCTAATACACAACAGCATATAACATAGTGCATTGAAGTGCATGGCGCTCCCCAAACATCAAGAATATAAAAGGCGTATTATCTCAAATGCTTAAAAAGTTTTCTAGTCTGGGTAGTGCCTGAAATAGTAGGGACATTAAGCTGAGCAATGGCAGCAGGAATGACAGAAATCTCCTGTCGGGAGAGTCTCTCCAACTGGCTACATTAGCATGTAAAAGGCAAGTTTATGATATGAATATTGCGCACACTGATATTGTCATGACTGCATACATATTTGTTTTACAGTGTGCAGCCGTCACTTAGTAATAACTTTCCAGATTTTATTCTCATCAGTTCTGGAATTTCTTGAGATCACAGGATGATTTGAGATCTTATAACGTCATGCTGTCAGATCGATTCTGTTTGAACGATGTCTTAAACCTTCATATCAAGTTTTGGGAACAACATGGAGATATGACTGTCTATGTATAGGGCACCAAAACTGACTCCAGCCCAGGGGCCCACGTTCTTCTTATTCCGGCCCTGGTCGTACTCCAAAAGGCTTCCAGCTGGAAGGCATTTGATTGTAAACATACATTACACATTTAACCTTCTAAATGAAAATGTTTGAAGGCCATGCTACATTTATCTTGTACTTAATCATTATTCACTGCCTTGTTTTTGGTCTATCACATGAAATCCCAACAAACTACACTGTTTGTGGTTGTAACACAACAAGATGGGAAATTACTCAAGAAATAGAAATATTTCTTGAGTAAATATTGGCCTGTTATAAACATATTCTGTAGATCCAATGTTATTCCTCAAGTGGAGGAAAATTCAGTCGAACCAACATTCAGTCCTTGTTTCTAGCTGGAGTAGAAATAGTTTTAGGATCATGAATTGTGTCCAACGCTCTGAACCCTAACAATAAGCAAACAATTACTAGGATCACCATTGACACAACAGAGAAATTCAAGGTATTGATAAATTGTGGTTGCGTGTCCACTATTGAGAGGTGTATTTTTAAGTGGGAATTCAGTGAAAAGAGCAGACTTTGCCTCAGAGTGAATGAATCAAACAAGGCAGCTAAATAATGGCTCCTTTGTGAAACTGATGGTCATCATTAGGCAGACACGACTTAATGATGCTACACATGATTCGGAGTAGTTGGGTGTATTGTTCCCTGCAGTGACTTACTTCATCATTATGTTGGTGAGATTATGATGATTATAATCTTGCTACTTGTTGGATGAATGTTAATAAAAAACACATTAAGTTGTTAAAGACAATGAGCTGCTTTCTAAAAAAAGTTTAGCATTTAGCGTTCCACAGTATGGGTTAGCTCCATAATAGCTTTCCACAGTATGGGTTAACTTTATGCTAGCTTGCCACAGTGTAGCCTAGCTCCATGTGAGCTGCCACGGTGTTACGCTAGCTTGTGACAGTATGAATTAGCTCCATGCTAGCTGCCACAGTATGGCTTAGCGTGGGAGGGTTTTGTGGGACTGCTACAGTTGTGTTTCAGACCTGATGGGGCAAGAAACATCAGGTCTGATGTGAGCTGATCCTCAGCTGATTGGTTCCAATCAGCTGAGGATCATAAAAACTATTTGCAATCTTTTGTAATGTATCAATTTAAAAATAAACTGTCATGCCATGATTTAAGGACTTGTTTCATTTCTCGTTTTTCTGGTGTTGGGGATTTTTAAACATTTTTTTTAAAGGTTTCAGTCTATATCCATATCTGTGTTTCTGGCAAACTGTGTGTTTTATCTATTAAATCTACAAGGCGCTGATCTCAGATGGATTTTAGAACTGAACCACTTCTATTTTTCTTTTCACGCCCATGGAGAACCGTGGCGTTTCAGATGTAGATATTTGTTTTCATGCCCGGTTTGACTGTGGGATGAATTTTCTAGGATGTCTGCCTTTTTTGGAACATGGCCAGCCATCTTAAATGTTTTCCATTTCCGAAAAACATTGAGCAAAATCTAAATAATGGATTTATGAATGTTTGGGCTT
This sequence comes from Poeciliopsis paucimaculata, assembly GCA_903067055.1. Classification (NCBI taxonomy): domain Eukaryota; kingdom Metazoa; phylum Chordata; class Actinopteri; order Cyprinodontiformes; family Poeciliidae; genus Poeciliopsis; species Poeciliopsis paucimaculata. The sequence continues at coordinate 40,123 of CAEGAD010021825.1, forward strand.
TACAACCCTTCCCAGATTGATCAAGGGCAGCAGTTGCTTCTCTAAAACAACGATCTGATGTTTGACCAGACCTGTCTCTTCCAAACCAGCAGTGCTGTACTCAGGTTTACTAGAAGTATTTTTACTTATGTATTCAGTTCATACTCTTTAGATTATATTAATATTTTCTACCTACTCTTATTTTATATAACAGATTGTCTTGGCTGAGGAGCTACTGATTGTTGTTGTGAGGTTGAATTCGTGTTTGCCTAGAAAATCATTACTCTGATGAAGAAAACAAATTGAATTTGCAGTCATTCGCACTTCAACCCAGAGCTTTCCCGGAGGAGGGAGGCGGCTTCTCATCGCGCATTAGCACGGTGATTTCTGAACAGAACTTCAGTCTCAACTCTGTGTATTAATTTAAGTGGAGCCACATGTGCACATATGACAAGAATTCTCCATAATGAGATGCGTGATGGGGCCGCAAATTCACCCACCCTTCTGAAGAGCCCTGCTGCTGATTAGCTCAGAAGCTCTTGTGAGGTCAACGAAAGTCGTTATATTTGCATCAAAAGCACTGAATCGTTTTGTTTTGTTTTTTTGTTGTTTTGTTTTGTTTTTCTGCAGAGCCGAAGCCGTGTGTGAATATGCACGTCGAGGAAAGCGTAGAAAAAAAATTGATTCGTTTAATTGGTGCAGGCTTACTTTTTTTTTTCTTAAAAAAAAATACTTTCCTGTTGTAAAATGAACAACAACAACAGAGCGCCACATGGTCTTCATTCACCGAGAGCAAAGAGAAGCAAGAAAAAGTTATCCTGCTACAAATCCAGACATATTGCACCTCATTCAGATACATTGTTATGGAGGGAATTGAATTCAACATGAAAGTAATTATGTCTATTATATTCAAACAAAATGTTGTAAACCTTTGGCCAAGCTAATCACATCTTCTTTTATTTAGTGTGAAGACTCCGGTTGGCTGTTTTTTTTTTTGTTTTTTTTCCCATCTCTCCCTTTCTTTCATATTTTATATGCTTATTATCAAATTTTCCTTTGAAGGCCGTGATTATTCGCTGTCTGAAAATGAACAATAATTGCTGCCCTACTGCTTAGAAAGTCTGCCGAGCCGAAGAATAGAAGAGTGGTCTCTTCAATGGTCAATCAGCAAAGAACCACATTAATCATTATCTTACATTATGTTCCTTGTTTTGCGCATGAGACATGATTCCCGAGGAATTAAATGTCTTTTACCCTTCCAATTATCCCGTGAGATTGTACGGTTACTGTAAAACAAAAAGATAGAAAAATGTGAACAACAAGCGTAAAGTAGAATTTGCAGAAATGGGAGCGCTTTGATCACGTACGTGCGCCTTGAGGAGTCTTGCCTGAGACTCTTTGATGTGATTTCATGCATGAAAGACAGGTCCAATTGGCCCGGGGTCATCCTCAAATTTGCACTCTTTAATCATGTGGTCCATGTCAGGTGTGTGGAACAGTTCATCCCTCGTGTTTTGCTGTGTTTTAAGTTTAACTTTTATTAAGGCAAAGTTTTAAGTTTGTGGGGGGATTTTAAACATAAAGCCACCCTTTCATTTGGCTTTTTTTTTTTTTTTTTTACACAAATCACTGAGAGTTGTGAAAGACCTTGCCGGGGACGGAGACAGAATGGGAGGAAAAGCCCAAACAGTTGTTGTGTTAATACCTTCATAAACACTGGGATTGTAGCACCTAATTACCATCAGATGGATGGAACTGAAAGGTCAGTCCCAGTCTTTTTTTAGCCAAAGAGCTTGAACGGCTCTGGGGATTTTAGTGCTGCTTGTCTGTAAATCAGTCCAGCTTTTCAGTCCAAAAATGTGTTTTTCCACAATGGCATTTTTTTTCTTCTTTGCTTTGGTGAAAATTTAACAAATATTTGTTATTTAACTTAACCCAAGTGTATCCACACACGCATACATACATTGATGCATATAGATGTGTATTATAAGCCTGGCGGGCCACCAGGCTTAACTTGCCCTCCCATCAGGCCACGTGTTGTTGTTACTTTTCCAATGAAGTTTGGTTGGTACCAAGTATTGTGTGGTTCTACAAACAGTAGTTGGTAGCAAAGCACACTAGAGTATACTTAAATAGAAATAAAACACCAACCAGCAGCTAACCATTTATGTTTTGATGGCGTTATTATACAGCAGTGACAGTAGCTGCATTTCCATAAACCATAAAATTGAGCAAATTTAAAGTACGAAAATGAATTCGCTCAATGGAAACATGCCACGTTTTAAAAAAACCCAATGTAGATATAGACAAAGATTTGCGCGCTGTTGTAGTGGAAACAGAGCTAGTGAGAGTGAAGGTAGATTAGGTTTATAGCTGATGTGTTGAACTGGGCGCGATGGAGTGCGCACCTATTGCACCGTTCCTGCACCGGCCCCTTGGCCTCACACTCTATCTATTATTTCCATAATTATGATGCCTGCTCATGCACCTCTGAATTTTTGTAACTTTTAACATTTTTCAACACAAAAACACAGTGGGTTACTAGTGGAATGCCCTGGTGCTCTTATCGCAGAGTGTAGCAGGTTTTCTGCTGGATACCCTGGATGTTAGTTCACAGAGATAACAGTTCTTAGAACAGATCCCTCGCCACCTTGTGCTGGCTGCTGAGGGGATCTGGTGGCGTTTCCCTGCCAGAAAGATTATATAGTCCCTCCAGCAAGTTCTCAATCTGCCCCCAGGATCTACTCCTTTAAATCAAAGGTTCTCAGCCTTGATTTAAAGCCTTGTTTTAGCATCGCCTTTATCTAGTGGTAAATGGAACATTGATCAGTATATTTCACATATTTATATCTCTATTCTTAGTGTTGCCAAACATCTCGGTAAATGCTCTCATCTCGTTGTCGTCAGTCCATCGTAGTGTACCGTCTGGTCTGCTGACCTCGGTGTGTCCTTCCTCCTTTGCCTTGCCGTTTTCATACCGGTGGTGTTCTTTGGACTCTCTGTTTCAGAAACAGTGACTCTGAGTGTGTGTTCGAGCAGATCCCAAGGTCACTTCTCTAGCACCACATTTTACCAAGAAACCCGGAGAGAAACAGATTGCACCCTGCCTGACAGTAATGTGCGTAGCCTCGCTAATCACTGTCATTCTTCTGCTGCGAAAGACCTTTAGACCCGAGTAAGCAGACAGATTTCCTAGAAAAACAAAGTTAACTTCTTTACCAACATTTTAATGCGGTGTTTTACTGATGCCGCGGTATGGTGAATGGCTCTTGCGTATCTCAGTTCTTTGTTTTGTGACATGTTAGCAGGAGAGTGAGAGGCTCAAAATGCATAATTCCTTGTACGGTTATGTTCTTGATTCAGAATATTTCATGTTTCCTGCTTTTATCTGCATGTTTTCTGTTGTAATAGATCCCAGAAACCGTTCTGCTTTGCTGTAGGCTTTGATACAACCTAATGAAATTACAATAAATTTGCTTGACATGTAAAATAACTCTTTGGCCTTCTGTCTTAAAACTAATATCTTGCAGAAATAAGCAGTTAATCAATTAATTGCATGATAAATTAAAACGAGGTCAATAATTTCCCTTTTGATTGTTTTCTCAAAGGGCAATTTTTTTAGAGACGTCATAATTCATTTTATGTATGGTTTTGGTTGTATCTGTTCTTTATTTCCGTTTCGTTTATTGTTTTTGGTTGCCAGGTTTAATTTCGGTTATTTAAAATGTCTTCCACAGTTCCAGTGGAAGAACTGGACCTTACAAAATAAAAGTTTATTGGACTTTGGGAAGTCAAACCTGCGTTAACATGGTACTCGAAAACGGTCTCGAAACGGCAATATTATTGTTTATCGCAGTTATTATAAGGACAGTTTATCGTCCAGCAAACCTAGTTCTGATGTTTCTCATATAAAGATGCTCTTCTGTAGACAGGGATGATTTCCTCTTATCAGCACAAACCAGAACTTAAGTGTGTTTTTCAAATTATCCAAACTCTTTTTGGTTTTTTTTGTAACTTTCCACAACGTGACCGTCTACCTACACCGTCAGTATCGGCACCGCCGACGCAAACTGTTTCCCGTCCCGGACATTTAATTCCTCCGCTCCCGCGGCACAGACGTTCCCGCGTGATTTAAAGCGCTCTCCTCATCTCTATATGGAGATGGAATTGGAAGACAAATAGGATTTAAGGAAACATATTACCTCTTGTCCCTCTCTGAATTCAAAGGGCAGACCTCGGTGCTATCACAAAGAAAACAGCTTAGCAGCGGTGCATTTGTTTTCCCATTCAGGGAGAGAAGCACTTTGTCTTTCCAATCGTTACCTGTCTGTGAATCAGTTGTTCCATTATGGAGGGTCTAAAGAGGGAGATGCTGTCTAGGGCTAAATTGCAATTAGTCGGACTGCGAGTGAGGCTGGCACCAGTTAACTTGGGATATTGGAGTGCAAGGGCCCCGTAATCAGACTTTGGTCATGTAGAACAATGCATAAAATTAAACTGACATTAATGAATAATTGTGTAATGAAAATGGACGAGTCGAGTTAATTGCATGTTACAGTGAGTGTAATGCCCAGATAACCCTGTGTCTAATGCTATTCTTAGTCTGACTGCCGTGGCTCTCACCGTGGCTCCTCTCGGCGGGAAGTCATTAAAGCCAGGCAGTAGATAATGCCAGTGTGCCGAAACCCAGAGTAGCTACAATCTTGCAAAGACTTTCTTTCACAGGCTTTTTTTTTTTTTTTTCCTCTCTAAGTGGGCTATGCTGAAGTCATTTGTACACAGCCTGAATGAAATTAAAGGTCACCATTGCTGCACATCCATGTCTGGATGGGCTTTTAGGGTGGGGTGGGTGTGGTGGGGGGACAGTCACAACAGGGGCCTGTCACACGGTGGAGTGAACACCTAAAGCTAGCTATAGAACATGGATATTTGCACATGGATGAGGCGTGATTGAGCGACAGGTGCCGAGGCTAATTCAGAAATGTAATCGTTCGTCAGTTGAACGTTTCCCAAAAGTCCGATTTCACCTGGATTTCAACGGCAAACTTTGATCGGATTGGCTGGAAGCAAAAAACATTTTTCGCCAAAGCTCTTTTTGTTGTCATCTTTTGGGTTTTATTAGGGTTTCATTCTCAAGAAGGAACCAGCTAACAGCACTACAACTGTTGTTTATGAGGAAACATGAAGGCCAGTGTTGACTTCTATTCAAAATATCAGTTGAAACTTGTCATGTAAGACTTTTTGAAGAAGGTTACCAGTATTGTGCTTCGCTAAGTATGCTTAGACACAAAAGCATATTCGGTCCTGTGCAAAAGTATTTAAACTCATCAAGCTTCTTCACATTTTTTTATGTTAAAAAAAACTGGACTGATGTACGGTGCACGGTGTGTGCACAGTTATTAGGCAGGTCTTATTTTTTAGGGATTATTTGTATTAATCACCAACTGCAGCCCTCTCAGTTAATACAACATGTCCGTAAACCTCAAAAATGAATGTTTAAGAAAATAAAAGTGAATTGTTTTTTTTTTTTCCTTCTTTTTTAGAATATGTGTAAACAATTATTGGGCAACTATTATAGTGCAGAATTATTGTGCAACTAAATGATAAACTCACATTTTTCCCATCTCATTTTTTATTTTTTTATTTCACAGTTTAATTGAGAATTATGAACAAAAACAGATTTCTGACATTTAAAAAATTTTTATATCTGACACTTTGTTGATGATCAACCTTTTGTGCAGCGGCTACATCAGCCTCATCCTGTTTATTGTTACACTGAAACACATTAAGCATTTGAGTTGATCCAGCTTTGAGATGGAAAATATGCCTAAAAATGGTGACACAAAATGAAAATATTTACGTGATTAATAATTGTGTGTATTTTCCTACAATTTTATGGGATGGACAAACACAAAGTACTGCAGGATTGTGAACTGAAAGTGGACTCTTTGTGTTTTGTATAATCTGAAGTGTTATGTGCATTCGGCGCTCTTTACTCTGTTACCCCTAAATTCACTTTAGGGTCAGAGCTGCAGTGGAATGGTTCAGATCCAAACGTATTCACAAAGTCCAAATATGATCTATTAAATCTGAATAAATTTAAGTTATTTTTTTGAGGGGAACAGGCAAAAAGAATAAGCTAGCTCATAGAGCATTAGCGCCGTTTCAATTACAAATGTGCACAGAACTTTGTTTATATTCCTCTAATGTCGACAACATTAAATTAGAAACACACTTAAAATCACATGTGAATAAGTTTGTTTACGCAATAAGACACTAAAAACATGCAGCGCCATCATCCTCCTCCCACTTCCTGTTGTCTTCTTCTTCGTAGATTTTCCCAGCGGCAGCATCTGGCTGTTGATCATGTGACAGATCAACACATGTGATGTGAAAAAAGTGTTTCCATTCAAGTTTTGATAAATACACTTCGCAAGACATTTCAAAACAACCCAAAAAAAAGTGAGGTTTTTCAAAATGGCAAATTTCTTCTTGAAATGTTAAATGAAAACAAAGCAGGACAAGAAAAAACCTTCATGCTGCACCTTTACATTACACACCTCCACTGGCCGAGGGATAATTTAGACGTGCCAATCAGAAATGACAGATCCCAGTAAGACTGATTCATTTTACACATCACAGGTTCTGAGTGGACTGACAACAGGGTGAATTCTTAATACATTTAAGAAATTATTGCTTCACGTCTTACCCAGTAAGCTGGACTTAAAAGATTTTGAATTAACAATGAAAATATCTTCCCCCATTCTTTCCCATTAAAAGCGACACAAAAACCCAGGGGGCGAAAATGATGTTAGAAACTCTCAGTATGGCGCCGGCAGCAGCAGCAGCCTCCCATAGGGAAATTCAGAGAAAAGAACAGCAATGTATCAATTTACTAGCAGCTAATTTGCCATTGTCTCAGCTCATTAAGCTGAAATGCATCACTAACATCACATTAACACAGAAATGCGCAATAAATAAAGCTAAGGAGGCAATATCATAGTCATTTATCTGATCATTTCAGTTAATCACTGATTTATTTGTTTATAGACATTTTTTTGTTTTTGCTTTTTGCTTCTTTTTTTTGCGATATTAATATGCTGAGTGTCTGTTATCCAATCATGTAATAAGTGGACTCAGGAAGGGATGAAAATGGTTATTATAGTGAAATGATTGCAGACATTTTATAAGTCATAACAGTTCATGGCTTTTAATTTGTGCCGCTTCTTGTTTACAAAAAAACAAAAAGAGCGTAAGTGAGAACATGCCCACAATAAAAATCCAACGAGAACAAGAGGAACAACGTCTTCTGGTAGTAATGTGACCCAAAGAAAAATAATGTTTGTCATTCGCTTACATTCAGAGTTAAGGCGAAATAAATCAGAAACACATTCGGACATATGCAGAGTTCAGTTTCATGTCACCATGAGGATCGGAGGAGCTAGAGAACAAATCAACAACCTTCCTTTAGGCAGTCCAAAACTATTCAAACCCCTGGCGGATTCGGGTTTAAGCTGATATTTGAGAGAGCTGAAGATTACCTTTGACCTTGGAGGTCATAAAAAAAAAGGAAAATCACCAAAATACCAGATAAAACATCTGCTCAGCAATTTTATACAGGGTTTGGTTGCTGTAAGGGCAAAAAAAGAAAAAGAAAAGAAAATGTACTATTGAGAAGGAAATTAATCATTTTCAGCATCTAGTTTTTTATAAAAATGTTAAATATGACAGATCTTTTTTCTCGATCCCTTTTACATTGATTCGTTACCTTCTGATCTGACATTAAAGTCTCGTCACCTGGAGGCTGGCAGGCTGGTTTCAGAGCCATGCCGCTGCCGCCACCGCTGCTGCTGCCGCCACCGCTGCCGCCACCGCTGCTGCTGCCGCCACCGCTGCTGCTGCCGCCACCGCTGTCACCGCCGCTGCAACCGCTGCTGCAACCGCTGCTGCAACCACTGCTGCAACCACTGCTGCAACCGCTGCTGCCGCTGTTGTTGTTTTTGTCATTTCAAACATGCCTTTTCTTTTTCCATGTCCCAAAGGAAACTTTTTGCAAGCAATGCATTAGTTCTTCAGCATCTTGTAGACACTTTAACAAGCGATAATTTATAATTTCAATAATCAACCCATTGTTTGTTGCACTCCAGTAAATAATATCCAACAGCAGGACGGGGGTCGTAGTAAGGCTGGTTGGAGCGGTCATTTGAACACATTTTAGTCTGTTTCTTTACAGTCAACTAGCAAAAGGGGATGAGAACAAGAATCCTTGGAAATAGGGTTTAGCATAAGATCTTTTGGAAAAAATATATACAGTTGTGTGATATTATATGGGAGTTTTGATGGGGATCTCCAGAAAACGTTCAGAACCGCAGCAGAACCAGTATGTCTGGCTTTCAGGTTTCCAGAACACCAGCCTGGCCTGACAGGACCTGCATTCACCAGGAGAAGAAGCACCAATCTGTGACTCAGAGTGGATGTTTGAGGAGCCGGCAGCATAAAGAGCGGCTGCGCATGTAACGCTCACGTAATGTGTGAGGACAAGAATCTTTCTGAGGGCGACAGAATAGTCCGTCTGAGAGTCTGGAAGTAAAAATCTGTGTGAAATCAAAAATTTGTGACGTTGTTCCGTGTGTTTTGGATAGCGGTGTGTTTGTATGTGGATCATGCAACACATAACCCGTTTGCATCAACCAACACTTAAGTGCAAACTTTAATTATTTGGGCATTTCTTATTATTGTTGGTTATTTACAATATGCTCCACAAAAACAATTCACAAATAGGAAAATCTTTTAATATTAAACTGCGAATTATAACTACATTAGTTAGTTATAATTCACATTATAGCTAATGTGAATTAGTTATAATGTGACATTAGTTATTACTTATAATAACTAATGTTATTATTAAATTATAACACTAGTTATAATGTTGTAATTCACATGATACCTAACTGCATTATAACTGTAATCAAGAGTTTTTCTGATCAGTAAGGATATTTTTGTTAAAACCTTGAAACAATAAAACTGTAGAATTTGACTTGTAACATGATAATCTCATCCTGGCTGTGCCTGTTTGTTATTATAATGAGAGTTATTTCTCTCTGTAGGATGTTAGTTAATTCCATGGTTTAAGTTGTTTTGTTTGGACCTACAGAGAAGAACAATTTATGATGATAAAGTTCACCTGATATTGTTTACATATGGTACTTTTTTTTTTTTTAAAAAGCATTATTTTTGTGACGCTTGGTAATTTTGCACCTTTGCATACTTAAAAGCCATTTTATTATTCACATTAAGAAGCCATAGCTTTACTTTCCTAACCTCTTGGTGAACCTTTGTGAGCATGTGATGGATATTCCACTGTGTTTTGAGTCTGATGCCTTTTAGGGCTAATGACAAGTTTTTAGACAAAATAAGGGCTCCTGCATGGGAACTATGAGTGCGCCTGATGTAACTGTATTTAGTTTCACATACCTGTGCTCTTCAGCATAATGGCTGCACACTATGGCCTAGATAGGTTTACCTAGTTATGTCAATCTTAGCTCTTTTGTGCAGTTTTACATTTCACTAGATTGACTTTTAACCAATGTTACATGAAGGGCTTCAGCAAAACTACCACTATTACCTTTTATATAGATGGTTCACACAGATATAGAATAGCTTGATGTGTCTCTCTGTTCCGTCACATACATTTGCTGTTAAGAGTTTGGTTCCCTTACAGATTGTGGTGGAGATGCAACGTCTCCCTAAACGAGCCTAAATTTGTTCAGTTTAAAAAAAAAAACAAACAGAAAACGCCTTGTTTCATTGGTGAATACAGGAAAGAAGGATGCCACACTGCAGAAAGTAGGTCAATTAAACCACTGCTCCCGTCCAGATGCCTTCCTCTCACCTCCCGCACAGTCCCAAAGTGGAGTCCCTGGAGGGTTCCTGGCAGGACTTGGCTTGGAGCGGTGTCTTGATGTGGTGATTTCAGACTGATGGGTTTGAAATGTGCAAATATTCAACCAGTCCAAACTGAAGGTTTCAATAAGACAAACAGGCGGAATGAAAACAATGAGCAGAGACAACATTTACAGGATGTGTCATTCCTCATACATCACATTGAATTTTAAAATGTAAAAAGGTTCGAGAGGAATTTAGCTTTTTTTTTTTTTTTTTAAGGCAATATACCATTACAGAGTTGCTGGCTCACTCTCAGTACATTTTGATAATGTCACTCTTATTTGGTTAAAGCAGCAGTATGTAAGTCTTATAAGAATCTGGAAAATTTCTTGAAATTGATCTCAAAGTTTCAGTTTTTTCCAGCAAATGTTCAACTTTTCGAACTCTGAAAATGTCCATGTTTTTTCTGCATGTTTGTTAGAACTGCCACTGTGTTGTGACAGTTTAACATGCAACCAACAATCTGTGAAAAGATCTATCTCCTCCACCTCGTCCCTGAACTGCTATTGCCATTGGAAGAAATGCACCGCTCCCAACCAAAAACAACCAATCAGAGCCGAGGGGAGGGTCTTACTACTGTCAATCCCCCTCATGTACTTGCTGCTCAATGTGCTATTGGAAGAGAAACTACTTACTGTTACAGAACGGAAAAACTTAATCTGTTGTCATCTGTGGCTATGCTAACTAGCCTTAGCATTCATAATATGCTAAGACCCGCCTCCTGGCTCTGATTGGTTGTTTCTAGTTAGCAGTGGGAGAAAGCAAAGGAGCTTGATTTTTTTTTTTTTTTAACAGATTATTGGTCTCATACCTTTCTGTCACGACATGGTGACAGTGTGGATAAATTTCAACAAACACGTTACGGATCGCCTTCATTTTTCTAAAGGTCTGGGATCGGTGAGAAGAGACAAATCCAAACCGATCCAACCGATTGGCTTGTAAACGTAAAACTTTGATTTTGGTTTTCAAGCTAGCTTAAAACGTCCTCAAGATGAACGGGAAAAACAAACAAACCTCGTGGCCCAGGGTTGTAGCGGCTCACCTGTCTGAAAGCGCACAATGAATAATTTGATCACATTTTTCATCTCACTCGAGTGCTGAACAAACAGGAATCTGTGATTAACAGTTTTAATTAGGATTCTAACTTGACAAATTCTTACAGCCTCACAACGTGCCTAAGATGAATAAATCACTGGCCTGGGATCATCAAGCTGCCTCCTAAGTGACTGTGCCTCGAGATTACTTTGTGATTCCACAAACTGTGAGTCAGCCAAGACCGAGTGTGTGCATGCGTGTGCATGAGTGTGTGTAACTATTCCTGTTCCCACCACATGCCAGGTGGAGGAAGTTTATGTCCGATCATTGATGACTACCCTACTCAGGTGTTGAATCTTGTGTGTGTGTGTTTTTTTTCCCCCTTGACTCTTGAAAGCTCTACGTCAAAGTTAAGGGAATCTAGAGCCTCACAGATGTTCAGATGTCTGCACACCTGGCTCATGAAAGAGTCGTTGAGAAGAGAGTTGCGAAATTGCTCCGTATGATGACGTAATTGTTAGAAAACTCAAGGACCGTTTTGTCAGCTTTTGTAAGACGGCATTATGAAGTGCAGAAATCGATTCTCGTTGATGTTGACTGGTGACAAAAATTGCGTCAATTTGTTCTCATCCGCCTCCCATTTGCCACATCAGGCTTGAGTCGAACTATTTCCACAGAGCTCTGTGCGAAGTGTCGTGTGATTGGTCGAAAGGTTGTTGCCATGTTTTACCCATAAATGCGCTCAGACAGCAACGTTGATATGTGTCTCTTCAGTTAGTCTTCTTCCAGTATCTGGTTTTTGTGTCTGTAGGAGGCATGAATAGTTTTCAGGAATTATTCACATATGTATGATTTTTCATTCAATAAACCTTGATAATAGTAAGACTATCATCAAATGAATAAAAACACCTCGTTGGAAATTACAACTACAACTACCAAAAATATTCGCTCACCTGCCTTGACTCACATATGAGATTAAGTGACATCCCATTCCTAATCCATAGGGTTCATTATGACGTTGGTCCACTCCATGCAGGTAGAACAGCTTCAGCTCTTCTGCGAAGGCTGTCCACAAGGTTTAGGAGAGTTTATGGGGATTTTTGACTGTTCTTCCAGAAGCGCATTTGTGAGGTCACATACTGATGTTGGACGAGAAGGCCTGGCTGTCAGGTTGAGGTCAGGACTCTGTGCAGGCCAGTCAAGTTCATTCACACCAGACTCTGCCCTCCATGTCTTTATGGACCTTGCTTTGTGCTCTGGTGCTCAGTCATGTTGGAAGAGGAACATGACTACAAAGTCGAGAGCATGGAAGTAAGGGGCCATGCCCAGCACCTGAAAAACAAACCCCTCACCATAATCTCCCCCCTCCTGTTACAGTTCCATGCTGGAATTCACTGAGCTCCTGAGAGCAACTCATTCTTTCACAAATGTTTGTAAAAGCAGTCTGCATGCTTTCGTGCTTAGTTTTATGCACCTGTGGCCATGGAAGTGATATGAATGCCTGATTCAGATCTTTTGGATGGGTGAACAAATACTGGACTATGCATGGACAGCATGCAAAGTGCATGTTGTCCATGGTAGAGTCTGTCTGCAGAAAGTTGGGTAGTGGGAATCCCTGTGGTTGGGGGCTTGATGTACGCTGAAGTGGGGGGGATCTGTCCTGTTGTATGAAAGGTGCAAAACCTAACGTCAACTGTTTGGCTTCGGCGGAAGTATGTGGAAGCCTTTTACTGTTCCACTTAAGAAGTAATTTGGGGGGTTGCCGCAGTGGCACAAGGGTAAAGCACGTCACCCATGTATGGAGGTCTCAGTCCACTACTCGGCCGTCACGGGGTTGAGTCCAGACCCTTTGACCTTTGCTGCATGTCTTCCCCGTCTCTTACAATCCACTTTCCTGTCTGAGCACTTTCCACTGAAAACCACTGGAGCTACAAAAATCTTTTTTTGAAAAAAGGAGAAATATGAACAATGGATTCATGTAGGTAAGGAGATGTGCTGGTCGACAGTTTTATACATCCAAACATAGTCCATGTGTTTTTTCATTCATGTTCCTCTCTCCTAAAGCCAAACAATCACACTGAGGGTGTAGACTTTGACAGGGCCATTGTCACACGTTGGTCCTTTTCATTCTGTGGTAGAGCAGTTGTTATTTTGGCCTTGCCATCTGCTGTTTAGCAGATGTCAAGAGATAACTGTGGTAGACAGAGACGTTCACGGAAAAAACTGACTGTCCGGATCACTATACATCGACCATCATGCTTAAGAGTTGGTGTCACATGTATTTGCTAACATGCTTTTTCAGTGTCAACAATGTGCAGCTGTGCATTACGGCCAAACAGCTACACTACACTCACACGTGCGTTCTGAGTTTCACTCTGACCTTCAGTAGGTTGACTCTCCAACAGAGTGTAAAATAGAACTCTTGTTTTTATTTACGTTTTTACTTTCATTTCATGAGAATTGTGCATCCTTGGTTTTTCTGTGAATATGCCGGGGTGTTCGGTCGTGAAAGGGCCGGGAACCGTTGGATATATTTTACTGTTAAATAGTCTTTCACAAGATAGAAATGTGCTCTTAAACTGTTTGAAAATGGTCCTAAAACTCCTCTGAGGTTGACGTACAGCAGTAACTACTTCTGGAAGGTCGTTGCTAATGTCTTTCAGCTTCAGCACTGATCGACCACCCATATGCTCCAGGTAAGCAGCTGCCAAAACGTCTCATTTTTACACAGATTGTCGCACTTCAAATCCGTTTTATTAGCAGCATATGGCTGATATTCCCCCTCTGAAGTTCTGCGGATCAAATTCAAAAATGTTTTTTTGTTTTTTTTTGCATTTTTAAACTGACTTCATCTTTGTTTCGTAAAAAAAAAAACCACAATAAAGCTTGCTGTGTTATTGCAATCTTGAGGTTGGATTGCCGATTAAGATAAGATAATTTATGATTAATAATTCACACGAGCCTAGAGCTAAAAGTTGGTGTTATACAGAGAAGTTCTGTCTTTACACTACACAGAAGAACCATTCATGTTGTATTGAAAACTGACAGTATGCTCATGGTATTCTGTTTCATCTGTTCATGTTTGTACGAAGTTATCAACTAAAACTGTTAAATTTGCTTGAGCAGTAATAAAATCTCATGATTACAACTGTTTGGACAATGCTTATCTCATATATTTCAAACTTTAACTTGATGTTTCTTCTTCAGTAGAATTTTTTTTTTTTTTTTTTTTTTTTATGTTGAGACTTCTGCAGTAGTTTCCTACTCAAACACACCTTCACTGTGCTTTGACTCTGCGCTAATGGTTATAAATGAGATATGCAGGAGGTAAACACATGCAGTTTGGCCGGAGTTGTAAGATGGAGATGCACAACATCCTTCATGGCCCGTGACCTTCTCTTATTCCCAATTTAAACATCAGTAATGTGCAGTGGTGTCTGAAGCTCCACTGTAAAATGCTGGATTTAAGTCCTGATGATATGCATCATAACTATTGTAATCAGACACCCCGAGCTTCGCCTCCTTTATTAATTGTCCAAAGCGCAGTGATTTATTGTAGTCCTGCAGAAGGATTATTAATTTTCTGCTTGATTATACCTGTGGGCGGCAACGGCGCTGCGCCGCATTCGAGCATCTGCTAAATGAAAAAGTATTCTTCACTTGAAAAGAAGTCCTTAGAGATGCAACAACTCATTTTTGCTTTAATCAAACGTATAGAAAAGCGCTGCTGATTAAGAGCGCTTTGGCATGCGATGAGAATGACCTGATTGTCTTCGTTCAGGAAATATAAAGCTCCGTTGTGTTTGCTGCAAAAGTCCGAGAAACCTCTCAGGCGGTTTCATGACCTGCGTGCTGCGTCTTGGTTTCCAGTCTCGCTTCCCAAACTGCACCTGCGCCACAACAAAACACCCGGCCGCGCCGCACGGCAGGCGGCTTACATTCCACAGGAAATGGCGGAGAGTGTGTACAACACAAACCCACCAGGCGTGTCCGGGCGTGTCCGGGCGTGCCCCGAGACGCAGACATCGAGCCAAGTTCAAACTTCACTCCAGGAAACCCGAAGTGATCGCAACGCTCAGAAGAACGCACAGGTGCAGATCTCTCCTTCTCCCCCCAAAACACGACAAACTACCGGACACTCTGCGAGGTCGGGGCCGGAGGCAGGTCTCTGTGGCCGCCTCAGGGGGCCCCAAGGAACAAAAGAAAGAGGTCTATTGAAGCTGGTCTATTGTGGCAGTCTTTATACTGCAGGAATCAAGACAATACTCCTGTCTTGATTCCTGCAGTATTCCATGCTTGTGAATCCATCTACCCTCTCCTGCTCAGGCAACAAAGCTGATGGTTGTGTAATAACACTTTTACACTGATAGGGTTTCCAGTACCGTTTTAATCCTTCTGCATCCTTCCATCAATGTTGCATCTCATTCTATAGCTCACAGCTTCTGCTCACATCTGCTGATGTCGGGGTCAGCTTCCTGTGGAAACGTGTCGTAGAAATAGTTTGTTTTTTATTATTATTTTGCAGATGTTAATGCTCAGATGAAAGGGAATCTCCCAAAAGCTCCATTTGCAGATTCACTGACCAGAAGGGAAATTATTACGATGGTGTGTTAGGGACATTGCAGATGGATTTATTTTGGGTTGGTTTTTTTAATGGAGTGTATTTATGCCAAAAAACAAGGAAAAAAAAGAGTTTGAAAAGTCGAAACTTTTCTAGAAAAAAATGTAATAAAAATCAGAAACTTTCTAGAAAAAACAAGGGACATTTCTGAGTCTGAAAAAGTACAAATTTCTTAGGGAAAACTCATTTTGAGATTAATTCAGATATTTCTAGAAAAAAATCCTGGAAATTTCTAAGTTTGAAAAGTTGAAAATTTCCAGAATTTTAAAACTAACAAAAAATATATTTTTTTTTTGTTTTGTTTTTTGTAGAAAGTTCCCAAAGCTTCTGTGTACTCTTCAAACTTCAAATTTCCAAGTTGTTTTCTGAAAAATGTCTTGAGATTGATCTTGAAGCTTCAGTTTTTTCTAGCAAATGTTCAGCTTTTCGAACTCTAAAAATTTCCATGTTTTTTTCTATAAAATTTCTGAGATTAATCTCAAAATTTAAGTTTTTTTTTTTTTTTCAACAAATTCTCAAGTTTTTAAACTCAAACAACTTCCTTGTTTTTTTCTGGACTTTAGATATTTTAGCAGAGACATGCTCCTTTTTGTCTACAGTGGCCCTAACACACTGTTGTAAATCACCATCCATCAAACAGAAAAAAAATAAATTAAATACCTCCCATTTTAATTACCTGAATTAAATAAGATACCTAATTATCACCCTGCTGTTAAAATGAAAGAAGAGATATTTTGTAGATCCTGGAGTTGCTGCATCACAGCCGTCTCCTGCTAAACCAGACATGTGCTTGTTTGCAGCAGGTCTGACACGTTGGTGCTGAGAAGAGCCGACAGCTTGCCGTTCACTCTGTCCTCTTTGGCCACTAAGAAGGAGAGGCAGATTAATTAAAAGACCTTTGCAGCCAATGAAGACAGGTGGCAATAATCCTGACAGCAGACAGATCCGAAGCCCCTCATACAAAACCAATTTCAGCCGCACTCCATTTTTCAAAAGCTCATCAGGGTGAGGAAGGAGAGCGTTGAACCCGTGTGGCTGCAGAATTTGCTTCCCTCCGATTGCCTTGTCAGGATATCTTATCCGATGGCAGATGACCAGAACCCCACCCTGTACAGACAAAGTCTGCTTCTTCCTGTCTCCGACATCCAAAACCCCTCACACAACGCGTCCTCTGTTGCTCTGCTCGCATGCACTGTCTTGGATTTCCCCACAGGGATGCGGACACGGCCTCCATCGTCCGTTCAACAGGACGCCCACTAACATTCCGGTGCACTTAACAGATTGATCAAACAGCCGGATTTAACTCTGATTTTGATATTTTGAGTAATCCAGATCTATGACAGGTAGCCTACAGGTGTAGAGTGGACCTCCGGTACTATGGGGGTTAGAGACAGCTAAAATCCAAATACATGATACCCCTTCAAAAATGCTTGTAGCTGCCTTTTTTAATAGTTCAAACACCAAACCTGCCTTACCATGCATTAACACTCAAAGTGGAAACCATCTTGGCGCTACCTCAGAAGCTAACACGGTCTTCCTCATCTCTGCTCTTGATTGTAAAGCCGATTATCAGCAAGGAAAATAAATGGAGGCCTTTCATTAAACAACAAATAGCGTGTCAAGTACCATTGCTCCGCAGCCATTTCAGCTTTCAGAGTTGCTGTTTTTGTATTTAGTTTATTTCAGCGTCTCCTCTAATGGTCGATGTATGATGAGCGCTAGCGCCATGACTAAACTATGAATATATCTCAAAACTGTTTACATTTGTCGTCACCATGAGTCTTACTGACTTATTATGTGAACATGCTTATTCACATGTGATTTTAAATGCATTTTTTGTTCAATGGAAACACCACAATTGCAAAATTGGAGTTTTTTCAGACAGTAGCCGCATACCGACAAGGATTTGCGCACATTTGTAATTGAAAAACAGTTTTTGAAACGTACAGCTCAGCACAGTTAAAACACTTTATATGTGGGTCAAAACATAACAAAATGAAGCACATTGCCTGAAAAAAGTCCTTGTATGTCTGTAAAGTATGCATGTCCCTTCTAATGGTACTGTGATTCATATTGTGTTTGTGTGTATATTGGGAATAAGGGTGTGAAAAGCTTCTGTGCTTTTCACATGCTTTGTGAGCGCGCTCTGTCAACACAGCACAGTAAAACAGGAAACACTCCCCTTTTCCTTCAAAATAAGATTCTTACACATGAACAGCAACAAGTTGTCGAGCTTAAACTTCTTAACTTTATGCCATGATCCCTCATCATATCCCTAGAAGACGGTAACTAATTAAATATGCTAATAAAATCCTAATACACAGGTGTAGTTCGGTGAATAGTTCTGCCGTAACCACAGATATTTACACGCTGTTTTTCTCTTTGTAATGTTTGAATGCTGCTCCGATGTCGTCTCTGGTAAATTCATCAAACTTGTTTCCTTTTCAGCCCTTGCCCCTTTAGGATTTTTTTTTTTTTTCAGGCAACATGAAACAGCTGCAGCACAATCTCAATAAAGGACTCCAGTTCAGACTATTTATCTTAGTTATTGTCAGATAAAATGAGGTTATTTATCTGAACGTGCTGGAACCTCACTTTATTTGCAGCGATGCAATCACCAGGAAACTGTAGTGAGTCCAGCCTCCCTTGGCAATTAGTTCATTATAATGTGCAGCACTTGCATTAATGCGATTGAGCACGTCTGTTAGTGGTGCGTGTGTATATATATAAACTTCCTAAGCCTTCTTTTCTTTTCGTCTTTCCAACGTACCTTCCCTCATCAAGAGAATCGTCAAACGAGAGGATCCACTGCAACCGTCATGGAGCCGCTTCGAAACAAAGAGCGTTCACCAGCCATGACACACAGGAAGTAGAAACCCTACGCCTTGTTACTTGTTTTCCACCCCAAAAGAGTTCAAATGAACTTCCATTAATAGGTGGGGTAAAATTTTAGTAAGGGTACTCATCATCTGAAGAGTCAAATAACGGATGAACCTTTTGCTCCCAACCCCCTACTTTCAACTCTCCCTGTGTGTTGAAACTGCTTAGATGCATAAGGAGTCTAATGAGAGGAGAGATTCGGAGCAGCCTGATGGGTCTCATCAATCACCTTTCTGCTTTGGAGGTGTACTGCCGGTCAGGAGAAGTGGCCACGCGGGCTGAGGGGAGCAAATGGGAAGGAAAGGCATCAGGCATTTAATCTCAATAAGTTAATAGACTTTCGAGTTTGGTCTTGTCCAAGTGGAACTTCATCCCTGATGTTAGCAAACAAACGGCATGTACACGGGAGACAGACAGAGGAGTCTCAGGAGCGGTCTGGCATTTCCACATTACACAGTTAATTTATGTTGCACCTGAAACCAGGAGATCTAACAAGAGATTGTCGATATGCCCATAAGAGCCAGTTAAAGGTTACTAAGCACCAAAACAGAATAGAAAAAAACGTTCCAGATCTCCACTACTGCAGGCACGGTATGGATCTTTGTAAGTAGTTAGAAGTACCGTAACAAGAAATGCTTTCTTGGCATTTAGCGTGGTAGACTTACATGTGTGATATCAAGGTAATGAGACTTATTAAGACCCTGACACAATAAGTCAAGGTCTTGAAGATTTCTTAACAGTCGATAACCAAAACTTCAGCACAGAAGTCAAACTTTGTTCAACTGAAAGTTTGGAAAACAGCCAAGTAAATTATTACTTCAGAATTTATCTGGCAAATTAATTTAGTTAGCAAAAGCACAAGCACATTAGCAGATGTGTCACCATTTCCTACAGTATTGAGCCACTGAGCCAGGGTTTTAGCTGAGACCAAAGCGATGGGTGTATTGTTATCTCTACTGATGGAGTAACCCATGGTTACACTTGAGGATAAGAATGAAGTCTATTTTTATAAGTAAAAGAAACTGACAGTGTTCCTGTTTTCTTGATAGAAGTTCTAGAATGGGCTTCCTTTTTTTTGATGGGAGGAATATTGTTATTTTGCTTCCATTTGACTTTAAGAGTAGACAGTGAAACAGAACAATTTCTTACAAAATAAAAACAGAAGAGTAAAAATGTAAAATAAATGACGTCTTCTTGACTGGTGCTATTTCTGCATTCTGCTTAGCATATACTGACACTTTAGATAAGTCACAAACAACTGGACTCTATGGACTCTTATAACTGCTTCAGTCTGCTGCCTAAAATGCTAATGAGTGGAAACTGTGCAGCATGTAGCATAGCTTTAGTATGTGTTGAAAACAGGTGTTTTCGGTAATCCAGTATGGTCAGATTTGTTGCCGTAAAGAGTCCTACGGCATTTATCAAGGCTTCGTCCTGGTCTTATTTGGTTAGATGTTCCAGAGCTGCAGGTTTAAATTTGGATGATGCCTTTTTAAAAACATCAAACATCACTGTATTCCAGCGAGAAACAGTAATGTTCCCACACATTTAATGATAGCACAGAGTCCTCATATTCTGATTTATCCGTCCTCGTCATGCGTGTCTTTCTGGTTTTGTTTTATGTGTAACTTTTAAAGGTTGCGAGGCAGAACATAGAGTTCCCCACTTTAGTTCTGCACATAATTGTGGTACATGTGTAAAAGTTTAAAACACTCGTTCTGTACAATTTGCTCAAATGATTGGTCTCCATCATGTTCTTACTGCAGGGATTTTCGTCTTTTGTTCAATTTTCGTTTTAACTGTTTATGTGATTATGTCTCCATGTTTCTATGATTTTATTTGGAACTTCAAGGAATCTTGTGATTTTTATGTATGGCCTTTTGTTTTTTGTTGTTGTTGTTTTTTTGTTTTCCTGCAATGCACCTTTATTCACCAGTTGACATGCCTTTAGGTCTTGTCCATACCACAGCAGACCTGGTGGATGTTCTCTGTCCTTCACTTAGCTACTCGTCCACCGTATTTTTCTGGCTCAACACGGACTGTAAACATTTTCTGCTTAAAATCTTCGTATGTAGTCACTACAGCTTTGACCTTACTTACAGCAGACTGCATGGACATGATGAACTCAAATTCTCATGTTTGCTCAAGAAAAAAACTCAAAAGAAGAGCTTTTATTTCAAAGCATTGACATCGCCGTTCTTAAGTCACTGTAACTAATGTGGCAGAGTCACCAGGGTATTTGTGTATTTGAAAAACCAATTTGTGCCCAAGCGTTTGCTTTGTGGCGAAGGTCTTGAGGTGTATCTTCAATAGTTCCATGTTCTTTCCTCATTATGCCGACTATTTTGTGAAGTGCACCAGTTCCTCCCTCCCACCCCAAACTTACAAACTTCCTCCTTTTTTCTCCCTGAAAAAACACTAAATATTATCAAGTAATTTTGCTCTACTTTCTAGTGCAAGTATCTTAGTTCACTTGAAACAAGACAAGACTAACTTCCAAGGACAGAAAGGAAAAGATTTCAAGAAGAGTTGAATCTGATTTAATATCAGACAGTTGGGGGAAACACATTGTATTTTTTATATAATTTAAAGTAATGTTTTAAAGATATTCACAGAGTGGACAACAAAATGTTTAACCCAATTGAAGCGGTAAAGAGTTTAACTTCCTTCATCAATGGCCATGACCTCTTTAAAAGACAAGTATTATGTGTTTTCCAAACAATAATAACTGTGGCATATTATTGCAAAATCAAGAAACTATGTTACCTACAGTTGTGATGAAAATGCTGCATATATTAAAAGAAATGTATAGTTGCATCATCTGATACCTGGAGATTGGCCTGTTTCTTTAAGAACCTCCTACTTTACCCAATACTCCCCCTTCAGCGAGTCATCACAACAATACTTCTCCTTTAGGCCATTTACAGCTGGTCTTAGGAACATTGGACTGAGACTTGGTTTGTATTATTGGCTGAAGAGTTGGGCGGTTCCACCAGGTGTTTGCTAATTGCTGCTGCCACTAGTCTGGTGGAGCTAAGTGGAGGAGGAAGTGAGCTGGGGAGGCGGAGCTTTGTGGAAATAGGCGGTGCTATATATGAGCCGCCGTTAAGGCACGCATGAATGGCTGCCAGTGGAGATTCAAACATTCATGAGCCAAAGCAACACAACATAATGTGAAGCTATAAAAAAAAGTTGATTTTATATAATATACCCCCTTTAAATTATTTGTAAAAAAATTTTTTTTTAAATACTGCAAAGTTACTGATAACTTTGGAAGAAAAAAAAAAAACATATAAATGAAGCGAATGCTCTACCTGGACTGAACCTTTATATTGTATTTTGTATTTAAAATGTGTTTTCTAGGAAACAATTTAGCCTATTTAGACATTCCTGAAAAGATGTGGTGCTGTCTCACACATCAGAGCCTCTTTCAGTGACACCAAGGCCAAATCAGTAAATTAGAGCTGCACCAGTAAGGACGCAGCCTGTTGCTTTTGAATCGTTTTATATTACCCTGAATGGAAAAAGAAAATTGTTTCCAGAAATTTGAAGAACTGCGTTTTTTTCACAGAATCAAGGCTTCAGTCAGGACATCAGAGGAAACGAAATAGTAATTTTAGTATTTTCACTGCAACGTGAAATTTTTCAGTTTGCACCCTTCCTGGTAAAACCTGTCATCTGTATAGTGATAGCAGTCATATGAGCTATGGTTGTCATAGATTCAAACCATAATTCAAAAGCCTTGGATAACTTTAAAAGTCGACACTGTTTATTTACACACTCATGTTTTGTGACTTTGACCTTTAAAGACTAAACCAATCAATCAATAGAGGAGCAAAGCATCCATATTGGGATCATTTAAATCCACATATTCTAAAAGTGGGTCACTATGTACAATCAATATTAATAGCTGGTCAACCCAAATACAATTTCTGCATATTTCCACATAAGTCCCTCTTCGTCCAGAAGTAGACACACACACACACACACGCACGCACGCACGCACACGAACGGAGATAATTAATGAACAGCAGCTGTCACACTGTGAAACCAAAAGGGAGACAGTACTATCCCCAAAAAGTCACAGCCAGAATTTTCGACCCATCATTTAAACAAATGCAACATTGGACATTATTAAAGATTCCTCCAAGATATCAGGGAGGCGACAGCGATTCAGGAGAAAAACATTATCTGCAACACTTATGAGTGGGGCTAGAAACACTGCCATGTTACCTGTTTGGTCCAAGCTGCATCCAGGGATGATCTCTGTGACAATCAGATGCCGTGAAACCCAGTCCACAGCTGATGAATGTGCGCTACCTGCACGACAAATGTTCTTCTTCAGCTGAGGAAAACATAGCGCAAAGAAGAAGACAGCCCTCTGACGGCAAAGACAAAGCAACAAAACGTGATAACCGAGCAGCGAGTTTACAAAAATGATTGGAGGCTCAGTTTGAATATAACAAACTGACAACCTGAAGTTATATTTAAGGTGAAACTAAGGCAAGTTTCTAAAGTTTGAATTGTTAAAAATGCCAAGGTCAGTCTGTTACAAAGCGATCAAACGCTGACATGAACCCAGTAAAAACAGTCTCGATCGGAGGCTCAGATTAAAACCTTGTCAACCTGACGAAAACATTTCCTCGCCCCCCTCTTTCAATGAAATTAAAGGCAAATTTTACCCTAAACATCCTGAAAAACACCACCGTACTTAATTCATATTCAGAGAAATTCACTTACATAAATTCTTGTTTCAAACAAACGTGAAAATCCACTCAGTTGTCGGCCCCTCTGAGGCTGGCCTTCATCTGGTTTGTTTTTGGTTTGTTTACCTGCTGCAGTCTGTCTAAAATCTCAAAATCTCAAATATGTCTGAAAGTCAGATGGCATTTTAAGCCATCTGACATAAATGAAACTAGAGAGTTTTAGAAAAGCCAGGGACTTCATTTTAAGACAATTTCACATCAGTTTCAAGGCGTCACATGTGGATGTTCTGCAAAGTCAAATTTCTTTTAAGTTGCTATTTATATATATGCAGCATTTTCACAACGACTGAAGGTAACAGTTACTTGATTGTGGTATAAAATGACTGGAAAATGTGTGTCTGGAAAATACATAATGCCCCACCCCCCGACCTCCTTCCACCTCCTTAAATACCCTTTCTTGGAACGCCATACAATTATTTGTGCTTTACAACTTTTTAAAACCTTTTAGGCATTTAATTTTTATAGTAATGCTCCACACACTGGTGGTGATAGTAATGAGTTGGGGTTACAGTTTATGCATTTATTTACAGGAATAAGTTATCCTGGTACTTCTATAAAAGATCGACCAATCAAAGCAACATAATGTCACATAAAGTTTGAATTGTAGTCATATCGTTGGTTACATGACTTTTGGCTGTTGGTCTATTAAAAAGGTTGTCCTCTTAGATCTCTAATTCCCCTAATGCCAACCCAAAGAACAAGGAACTGGCTCGCAGTGGGAGTGTTACTGGTTTAACAATATGAATGGATGATCATAGGATATAATGAATGAGTTTTTGTCACCTAGTAATTTAACTTCCCCCTGCCCAGTTAGCCCTGGCGGCGATATGACAGCAGTGAGACTGTGAGCAGCGCTGCGCCCCCTGCTGACTGATTATCTGTAACAGCTAAAGTAAAATCATTCTTTACGTCAGGATGAAAGGAAACCGTTAGATTCCACTCTTTCAGTAGACATGTTCACGATTTGCAGAGCATTAATAAGTTCATTAAGAGACAAAAATTTTTATTTCAGGTTGCATATTAAGATGTTGTGTTGTTGCAGTGGCATTTTCAAGTGAGGTGGTCCGTGAGTGTTTGTTAGATGGGTCAAGTGGTCGTAACTTGGAAAAGTTGGAGAAGCACTGATTTAGAAGGACGACACCTTTTCTAACAACCTGCACACAATGCCTCCGTTTATCAGTCTGCATGACCTCCAAATGTAAGCAAGAAACCTCAAAAGAATTAAAAACTACAATCCGCTAATTTAGTCAGCGTGACTAAAATCCACGGGGGCAAAAAGTTCAGGATCCGTGTGCGGTGAAATGTTTGAGTTCTTTAGAGCCCACTGACACAGAGCACTGCTGGAGGAGCAAGCCCAGACACAGCGGCCTGAGTAATGAAGATGGATGCATTCTGTTATCAGCCAGCCACTTAGTGGGGCCTGATGTAACCTTAAACATTGAGGATAGCTCAGTTGCACAAAGAATCTAATTAATGAATAGCCGCCATGAAAGAGGCTGAGGCGAGTGTGCATTTGCAGATGAATTCCAGACGCTAATCAAACATTGTTTAAGTGGTTTGGTTTGTCTCCAGAGCAAAGCCATATTTGCTCAGGACTTAAGGCGGTGTTTGCAGGCGGCCTTAATGACTGCATGCATCTTTTAGTGTTTTTTTATGCACAAGTATGTGTTTTTATTCTTGTTTTTTTTTTTTTTTTTTTTTTTTTTTTTTTTTTTGTTTTATATAAAATAAAAAAAAAAAAATTTATAGCTTTTTTATTTTAAATTTTTAAAAAATGGGTT